>PVKE010016148.1:0-32408 GCA_004027555.1 Craseonycteris thonglongyai
AAAAATCTTCTTTAACCAAATAGAGAAACTGAAATAGCTAATATATAAATTTCCCCCCAAAATAAAAACAGATCATCACACTCAACTGCCTGCACTGAAGTTACAGTAATATAACATCCAGATGCCTACTGTGTACCACAGAATACATACTAATAATGTTGTTATTCTACTCATATCAAGGGAAAATTGAGGAAGTGGATAAAAAACAGCATATAAAAGAATCTTTATGTAGTCTGATCCCCAAACACAATGCCACAATTGTAATTATCTGAACTTGGTTCCTTCACATTACTGTCAAATTAAACAAATGTCCCCAGTCATTGAAAGCATCACAATCACCTCATGATCTGACAGGAAACCAATTTTTAGAGTTCCATGATCCAATAGGCTTTATACAAAAGGTTTAACCTAAATCTTTGTTCTGCAGCTTGATTCCATTATCATTTGTCCTTCTCTCAGTGGCCATTCCATGATAAAGCAAACATTCAAAGAACATGTAAGCAGAAAAGAGATAATGAAACAAAGGCAGCTACTACGTTAAGACTGTTTTGAAGACAAATTTATCCATGTTGAAAACAGCCCATGTTTAAAAAATTCCTTTTAGTATTATAATTTTATTGATGCCACTAATTTTTGTGTTATGTGCTGTGGAGTCAGCTTCAACTCCTGGTGACCTATGAATGAGTAGATGTCCACAGTATTATGTTCTCCACAGCCCTGCTCAGGTCTGGACTCATGCCTACAGCTTATTTTATGGCGTCAATCTATCTCATATTTAGTCTTCCTCTTTTCCTGCTGCCTTCTATTTTTTCAAACATTACCATCTTTTCCAAAGAACGCTGGAGCCTCCTCATGATATGCCCAGCGTAGGATAGCTTCAGTTTTGTCATTTATGCCTTCGTTGATATTTCAGGCTTAATCTGTTCTAGGACCCACTTGTTTGTCTTTCTGGAGGTCCAGGGTATCCACAGAGCTCTCTTCCAACACCATATTTCAAATGAGTCAACTTTTTTCCTCACAACCACTTTTGCCTCTGGTATACCTTGGAGATACTGTGTTTGGTTCCATATCACAGCAATAAAGCAAGTACTGAAATGAAGTGAGTTGTAATCATTTTGCTTGGTGGAGGGTCTTACCTTCAATATGTAAAAAACTCAACATCTGTAAAGTGCAATACAGCAGTGTTTATAAAATGAGGTATGTCTATAATTGGTAATATGAAGGTACAGATTTACTTAGTCTTGGTCTCTAATGATTTATCTTTGCTCTTGAGGAGCAAAGAATCTTTCCTAATTCTTCCCTTGCTGCTTTTCTTAGTCTCAGCTTTCTCTTGATTTCTTGGCTGCAGTGTCCACTTGAATAGATGACTGAACCAAGGTAAACAAATCTTTAACAATTTCAATGTCTTCTTTGTCTATGTTAAAGCTACGTATTTCTTCAGTAGTCATGATTTTACATGACATTTATTCACAAAAAATATCTGGCTCACATTTGGGTGGTTTTATGACTGGCAATGGAAAGTAGGAATCATAAACACTGTAACTGGTTATTTCTTTAACTCACCATGCAATGGAAGAGATAGAATTGGGTTTTATTAAGCAATCTCCCTCTCCTCCCACAAGTCAATACACGACTTTTATCACATCTTTAAAATATCACAAATAAGTCTGAGGAACCACCTGACATCTGGGCATTTCTGTAGCTGGACAACTTAGATCTTACTCATCAGCCTGATGCACTGTTCCTTTTTCAGAAGCATACATAAGATAGTCAAAAAATTTGCAGAATGGAGATGAGGGAGTTATTTAAGAGAGGTGGGAGTACTAATGCACACAGTGTAATTGTGTGACTTACTACTTTCAGCCTACTTGAGTCCATGTTCTTTCAAATATCACCAAAGATGTATATCAAACATGATGAAAACCCCAAGTATGAAAAATACCTCAAACCATTTTGGAAGAGACGTTAGTGGTTTACAGGGACTGTTACCCTGGGAAATGCATGGTTAACAAGTGCAAAGTCTTTTGAAGCAAGGCAAGAGTCAATTAAAGATGACCTCTGTCTGGGATGCCCTGTTGAGGCCACTTCCTCAGACATCATCAAAAAAGTCAAAAAACTTGTAGTGGAAGTTGCCAGACTGAATAAAAAGCAGTTTGCAGAAATGGTTAGAGTATCTCCTACACCCATTTTCAATATTCTCCCTCAGCATCTAAGAATGTCAAAAGTCGGTGCAAAATGAACACCAAGAACACTCTCATGCCACTTTAAGAACAACAGTGTCAAGGGTTTATTATGACAGTGTTTGGACTGCTGCAGACACAACAAAAATGAAGTTTTAAACTGGATTGTCACTGGAGATGAAACTTGGGTTCATCATGACGAGCCTGAGTCAAAGCAAGAGTCCATGGAGTGGCATGACAAGGATACGCCACCCCTAAGAAGTTCAAGGCGTCACAATCAGCTGGAAAAATCATGGCTGCTGTTTTTCGGGTATGGAGGGTATCCTGCTGATTGATTACAAAGACTGTCACAATTAACTGGAGAGTTCTAGTCAAGTTGGCTGAAACAGTTAAAAGAATCTGTGAAGGAGAGAAGAGAATAATGGTCCAAAAGGAAGCTGCTTTTGCACAATAACGCAGCTGTGCACGAGAGCAATGTTGGGTTGACTACTTACTCTTCAATGACTGTGATTCCAAAAGTTAAACCACCCTCCATCCCTACAAATCCAAACCTGGATGCATCTGATTATTTGTTCCTAAATATGAAAAAAAAATAAAAAGCTTTGAGGAAAGAAATTTACAGATGACAAGGAGGTTAAAACTGCAATTTCAGCATATTTTGAAGGCAAAAAACAAACTTTTTTTTTTTTTTGAGGTTATAAACAAACTTATTGAAAGATCTGAAAATGTATTAGGGTTAAGGGTGCTGAAAAATAATATATTTATTTTAATCCTTCTCTCCCCTTCATTCATTAATTTATTGACCACCCCTCATAGATACCATCTAAGAATTTTCAGATATCCTTGTTTTTTGATGTGGTTTGATGAATCAAAGCAGTTAAATTTGATACAAGTTCAGTGTTGTTTCCTTCAAGAATTAACTCATCTTTCTGGGCTTAGACCCTGAACAAGCAACACCTGACCTTATCCAAGCCCTGCATATGTATCTTTTACCCCCAAAATTTCAAATTTCAACAAAAGAACCACTCTCCTGAATGGGGGCAGTGAGTACACATAGATCTCATCTATTAACAGAAGCCCAGTGTAACACCTTTGATCATGTTCTGTCCGTGACTACAGACAGCGCCAACTTTCCTGCCAGTTCCTTTCTATTTCCCCACCATTTGTCAACCTAGAGCCTCTTCTTTTTCTTTCCAAGGAGGCTGAGTTCTACACTGATGTGACTGAGTCCCTCTGCAAGTTGCCACTGGAGTCCTTCACAATAACTGCGTCCCTTCAGAGTGGTGTCAACATTTTCCGGATGTCCACAGTCTGATTGCGAGAATGGTCGTCATCCTCACAGCAGACGTGGCAAAGAGCTATCAGGCATTCTTTTAAATTTCCTAATGCTCTTGGAATAAACTACATATTACTGCAATTCAAAGAGAGAAATTTTAAATTAGTGAAAACCCTAACTGGGATACAGAAATGACATGAAGAGAATCAAAGCTTGGAAACTAAGTGTAGTCTCACATAAACAGGGCTGCCTAAAAGTAATATTATATATAATTTATGTAGTTAAATCTTTATATAATATAAATATATAAGGGCTGTCCGGAAAGCATCCAGCCATGTAATATAAAAATTAAAAGCATTTATGGCTGGATTTTTTTCCAGACAGCTCTCATATATTATATATAAAAAGAATAGTCTTGGGGAAGCTGGGATGGCTCAGCAGGATAAGCCCCAGGGACCAAGGATTGAATCCCAGCCTCAGCCTGTGTGGACCCATATGCTGAACTGAGGTGTGCTTCCCATCCGGGAGGCCCCCAGTTCAGTTCTTGCCCCACCCCGGTTCGGCCCCTGGCTTGAGGGGGTGTGCCTCCCATGCAGGAGGTCCCCAACCCAGTTCCTGCCCTGTCAGCCCCCTCTCACCTGTGTGGAATGAAACCATATTGAAAACTAATGATGCACAACTATGGAGACTGCTCTGGGCCCTCCCCCTTCTCTCTGTCTCTCCCTGTCTGTCAAAAACAATAAAATAAATCTTAAAAAAAAAAAGAATAGTCTTAAGGGCATTTATCTCAACTAATACAAAGAACTTTTATCCATGATATAACACACTAGAGTACTATTTCTTTTTAAATTCTTTCCTAACATAAAGAGACCACCTCAAAAGCATGCCTGGTTGCAGAAATAGTACCTCATCATCCTAAGGGAAGTGGTGTAAGAAATCCTTGAGTTAAGAAAAAGCAATAATAATCCAAATAAAGACTATCTTAAAGGGAAATGAAAAAAAACCTTTACATTTAAATGCCTTTTAAAAAAAGTCACTTCATTGGTATTTTGTTAGCTTCCTCCACCTAATTTTTAATTCAACATTAAAAGGATATTTTTAATCATACACAAAAGTAGAGAGAATATTAAATGAGCTATTTTAAAGGTTTATTTTTATTGTTTTTGACAGAGAGAGAGAGAGAGAGACTGAAACAGAGACAGAGAGAAAGGGGTAGAACCCAGAACAGTCTCCATAGTTGCACATCATTGGTTTTTCCACATAGTTTCATTCCACAGGTGGGCACGGGGCTGCACAGGGCAGGAAATGGGCTGGGGTCTCATCCTGGTGAGAACTGAACTGGGGGCACTCCCCAGTTCAGCATATGTGTCCACTCAGGCGGGGGCTGAGATTCGATCCTCGGTCCCCAGGGCTGCAAATTGAGCGTCTAACCCACTGAGCATCCCGGCTTCCCCTAATTTTTTTAAGATTTATTTTTTATTGTTAAATGAGCTGTTTTAAAAACCCATCACTCAAGCTCTAACAATTATTACTATTTTGAATTTATTTTATTTTATTGTTTGAGTGGAGGAGAGAGAGAGAGAGAGAGAGAGAGAGAGAGAGAGAGAGATGGGAGGGCCCAGAGCTGTCTCCATAGCTGTATATCATTAGTTGTGACATAGTTCCATTCCACACAGGTGGTTGTAGGGCCGCACAGAGTGGGAACCAAACTGGGGCCTACCGCATGGGTGGTGAGAACTTTTGCTGCCATCCTGGCAGTTAGTTACCAGTTGCACCGCAGTCCAGCATATGAGTTTATATGGGCCAGGGCTGGGATTTGATCCCCAGACCTTACAGTTAGTTGCAAAGCAAGCACTCAACGTTTTGAGCTATTCCAGCATCCCTGGATTCTTATTTATCTATCCTCCCTACTTTATTCTCCCCCAATTTAATAATTTCTATCACATCAAAATGTTTTAAAACTGGTCTTTCAGAGGATATTTAAATAGCATAAAAGGGGGAAGCCAGGATGGCTCAGCAGATTAAGCACTTGCTTTGCAGCCCCAGGGTCTCAGGATCAAATTCTGGCCCTGGCCCATGCAGACCCATATGCTGAACAGGGGTGTGCTCCCAGTTTGATTCTTGCCAGAGTAAGCCTCCCATGCAGGAGGCCCCCAGCCTGGTTGCTGCTCTGCGCAGCCCTACGTCCACCTGTGTGGAATGAAACCATGCTGAAAAACTGATGACGTACAACTATGGAGACTGCTCTGGGCCCTCCCCCTTCTCTCTGTCTCTCTCTGTCTCTGTCAAAAACAATAAAATAAATCTTTTAAAAAAGAAAAACAGTTATGACTACTTAAGCAATGAAATAGGTTGTGTTATGGATTTACAAACTTGCTCTAAGAAAATTTCCAAAAGAATTCCTAAAATGTCTAAGAAATGGCAGTGGTACTAGAATAAGTTTTCCCTAACAAGGTGACTATGTAGAGGATAATGACTATTTGAAAGCATATTTATTTATGGGTTTTCTTTTATAAAAATTAGTCTTTTGACCCATTTCATATGTGCTTAATTTTGCAGATCACCTCAAATATCTGATTTACATAAAATTTATTAGTATATTATAGTCAGAGCTATAAATAAACCTTCCAGTTATGTAAACCCACTCCACCATAGGCTCTGTGAAGTTCAGCTTTTCTAATTGGATCCTTGACACAAATCAGTGTCTGGACTCTATGCTTTTTTATTCCCATTGGTTATTTTAGTTTGATGGTGTTTATGACTGTTTTTTATGTTTTCTCATCTTTTATTGTTACGTGTCACAGTTCTAAGTTCTTTTTCAGTGGTTACCATAAACTTTATATAAAAGAAAGTTTCATATATGCAGTGGTTCCTTTTCTTAAGGATGTTTCTGACTTCCATTCTCTTTGGAAATTTAAACCTTTACTTCCTCCCCTTTTGTTTTTGTTGTTCCAGTTATCTATATTTACTTTTACATTTTGTTTCATGTCCAATCGCCTCCTTCAGTATTTCTTGAAATGCTGGCCTTATGCTGGAGAATTCCTTCAGTTTCTGTATGTCTGAAAAGGTCTTTATTCCTCCTTCAAACTAAAGGATAACTTTGCTGGGTACAGAATTCTTGGCTGCTAATTTTTCTCCTTTAATATTTTGAATACTTTGTTCCATTCCCTTCTGGCTTGTAGTTTCAGTTGAGAAATCTGATAATAGTCTGATAGGCTTTCCTTTATAGGTTATGGTATTCTTTTTTCTGGCTGCCTTGAGGATTCTTTCTTTGTCTTTGACCTTTGATATCTTCAGTATACAGTGATCCCTCGTTTTTCGCGGTCAATGGGGACCAGAACCTTCCGCAAAAGCTGAAAAACCGCGAAGTAGGATTTGCCCCTAGGAATTTTCTCATTGGTGGATGTCGCACCGGAAACCAATCACGCGCCTTTATGAGAGCCTGTGGGATGGACTCTGAGTCAGCTCATCTCTTTGTTTGACATGCAGGGATCCTTCTCTCTCGCGCATCCACATGAAACAACGCTCCTTTCCGCCATGTGGCTGCCGACAGGGTGGTATTTTTTCATTTTTATTTTTTGATGAATATTTTGGGAAAACCCGCGAAGCACTGAAGCCGCAAAACATGAAGCGCGAAGTGGCGAGGGAACACTGTAATGTGCCTTGGAGAGGATCTGTTAAGAATCAACTAGCTAGGGGTCCTGTTTCCTTCTTGGATTTGAAGTTTCAGTTCTTGCCATAAATTTGGGAAGTTCTCAACTACTATTTGTCCGAGTACATTGTCTGTGCCCATCTTGTCCTCTGTTCCCTCCTAAATACCTATTATTCTTATTCTTTCTAATGGAGTCAGATAGTTCTTTTGTTTGTTTGTTTTTGTTTTTTTTTATAAGACATATGGTATTTTTTTTAAATATATATTTTTTTATTTATTTTTGACAGAGAGAGAGACAGACAGAGACAGAGAGAGAACTGAACTGGGGGAGCTCCCAGTTCAGCACATGGTTCCACACGGGCCGGGCCGGGACTCGATCCCCGGTCCCCGGCGCTGCAAAGTGAGTTGAGCCACCCCGGCTTCCCCCAGATGGTTCTTGTAAATACCTTTCACGTCTTTTAGCTTTTAGGTCTCTCTCTTCTTCCTTCTGTGACATTTCCAAATTTGTCTTTGATTTCACTAATTCTTTCCTCCATCTGGTCAGCTCTGCTTCCTAAGCTAGCTATTTCATTTCTTTTATTGTGTTGTTTATCTCCAGAAATTCTATTTCCTTCTTTTTTATAGATTCAATTTCCTTTTTGAATTCACTTAGCTCCTTGTGTGTACTCTGCCAGTTTTCTTTGAGCTCTTTGAATGTTTTCAGAATTGTAGTCTTGAATTCTCTGTCATTTAGCTCATATGTTTCTGTATCTTTAAGTTCCTTTTCTGGAGAATTTTCTCTTTCTGAGCTCCTTTGTTCGAAAGGGTATTCATCGCTGTTGTAGTGTTTTGTTTCCTGGACATGAGGACTTTTCCCCTGGTAGATGTGAAGAAATCTTTTGTTTACTTTCTGGCTGGTGTTGCTGCGATGTCTTGTACTATTTTCTCTTGTTTATTGGTGTTCTCACAGTGGGAGACTTCCTAGAAGGTGGGCTTCTCTTTGACTTAGGTGTCCTGGTCTCTGTATGCCTCCTCTTTGGGAAGGTATGGGGGGCGATGGTGTTCTATGCCTCGGAGACCCCACTGCTGTCCGGAGCCGCCACACCTGGCCGCCTCCGCAGGCGGCAGCAGGGCAGGTGGGGCGGGGCGTGCAGGGGACGGCGCAGGGCGGTGAGTCACAGGGCACTGGCTTCCCAGCAGCAGCTCACTGAAGGCAGGCTCCGGGTGAGGCTGGCAGGCGAGCAGTGGGAGAGAGCAGGGGAAGCAGCCAGGCTCTACGTGCGAGGCCGCGCAGGGCTCCGGCTGGAGCCCCACCTCGTCAAGGGCCCCTCAGTGCCCTAGCCGCCAGCACGCTCCCAGTGCCAGCACTCCAGCCGCCGCAACACCCGACTCCCGCGCTAGTTGCCGGCCTTACGCTCCGTGGGCTCCCAGCTCCAGCCCCTGACCCAGGCGCCCATGGCCAGATCCTTACTCCAGGCAGCTGCACCGACCTCTGGCTGCTGCTGGAGCCTCACCCCGGCCGCCTGCACGCGCTATGGCTGCCCTGACCCCGCCACAGCTGCTCTCCCTGCACGCCTGCAGCCGGCCTCGCCACAACCGGCTGTGCCGGTGTTTCCGTCCACCATGCGCTCTGGCTGCCCGCGCCTCCACCTTTGTCCGTTCTAGGGCTAGGCCTCCCGCCCACCCAGAGTTGTTCTGCACCCGGACCTGTGCCGCCACAGTCCCGCCTCAGTGTCTCCTCTGCTGGTCTCCGGGCCGTCACCAGGTAGGTCTCCGGCTTGCACTCCGCAGCATATCTCCGGGCTGCTTTCTTTCTTTCTCTCTCACTCGCCTCCCTTTCTCCGGCTTTAGGTATTTTCTTGTGATGAGCGGGTCCCTCAGCCAAGGCTACGTGTTGCTTAGGGATTCTCTGGTTGGATTTTAGTTGTTTAAATTGTTGTCTTTCCAGGAGAGGTTCCAAGAGCGCCTCTCACACCGCCATCTTGATGGCGCCTCCATTGTCTGGACTCTAGTACTAAATTATCACTTTTCATTTTCACAATTCTCCTTTTTGGGTTGAGTCCTCATAATATATTCCTGTTAGATTTTTATTTTGTTTGGTTTTATGAGTGTTTACTTTTATTAATTTTATCAACTATTTTGTCAGTTTTATTAATTTTATCAATCCTAGCTTTTTCCTTTTTAGAAAGGAATCATCTCTCTTTGGAGTTTCTTATAGTTGGGGTTTTTAAATCTATTACCCCAGTTTCACTGTTCAAACACTCAGCTTATCCCCTTATTTTATTGTTTAAAAAAAAACAGGAAACAGAAAACTCAGTTCAAAAGTGCTTTTATTAAAAATAGACCACTAGAAGAATAATGAACACATTTAACTTATCAAAGCACACCTATTTTTATATTCCTTTAATCTTCAATTGTATACATTTGATCTATTCTCATATTGATAAATGCTCTCAAGAATAAGTTGGAGGGTATACAAGGGCTGTCTGAAAAAAAATCCAGCCATAAATGCCTCTATTTTTCATATTACATGGATGGATACTTTCTGGACAGCTCTTACTGAGAGGAAATTAACACCAACATTCTTTATTATCGTTCCTCTGTAAACTATGTATGTTAAATGTTAACTATCCTATAGATGCAATGCCAAAGAAATACGTATCTCTCTCCATTTTATTTTTTACCCAATACTAGATATTTCTCTGCTTAGCTTTCTCCTTCCTCCTTAATCTGTCACCTCTAATGCATACAATAAACTGCAAAACTGCTATTCCTGAGAGCATTTTCTCAATCCTTTGAGATTTTACCTCTGGATTTAGCCCTCAATCCTGGCTCTAATAAATTCTTTAAACCTTAAATGATCAAAACTGACACAAGGGTGCCAGGATGGCTCAGTGGATGAGTGCTTGCCTCACAATTGCCCGGTCCAGAGTTTGATTCCTAACCCTGGCCTGTACAAATCCATGTGCCAAACTATGGCGCAATTGGTAACCAACCACCAGGATGGCACAGAGATGAAGGTTCTCAACTCCCATGTAGGAGGCCCCAGGTTCAATCCCCACCCCGCACAGCCCCACATCCACCAGTGTGGAATAAAACCATGTCACAACTAATGACATACAACTATGGAGACTGTTCTGGGCTCTCCCTCCTTCTCTCTCTCACCTTCTCTCAAAACAATAAAATAAATCTTTAAAAATAACAATAATAATAACCAAGGGAAAAAAATTTGTCATTTTTTGACCCCATTAACTTCTATTTCTGCTTAGATAATATCTCTTTTAGCTATCATGCCATTTCTTTCCCTGAAGAGCTAACATTTTAGGAAGAGACTGTTGGATTTTTTTCCCCCAATTTGGACAGCAAGAGCTACACTGAGAAAGCACAATGCTTCTACCTGCTTTCTGACAAGTGCTCCCAAAAGTGCCTGTGTCCAATTAGGAAAATATAGAAAAACCAAAATGCTGCAAAAACAACTCTAAGGCAATAGAAAACCAAAAATATAAAAGAGTATGGATAGAAGAAAGAGGAATTCAAATCAATTCAGTGTATGAGGGCTGTCTAGAAAGTATTCGTCATGTAACTATTTTTGTTATATTGACAATGGCTGGATTTTTTCCAGACAGCCCTCACGTATTTTTAACACGTTGCGTACGGCGGGGTTTAAAATCCTCATACCCCTCTGTTCCGGCAGGTATTTAAATGAGACCACGTTGCAATGAACTCTTCTCTTTAAAATGCTATTGCTTCCATATTATTTATAACTTTTCAATGAAATTTTTTGTACTTACTCACGTAAATTTATCCATTGACAATATTTGCTCGTTATATATCAACCAAACCTCATTAATTAAATAAATCTTGCAAAAAATAAAAGGTCAAGTGTAAAAACGAGAATTCTCGTAACCCGTCCTTAACACATGGCTCAGAATAAACGACGATTCTCGTGATCCGTACGCAATGTGTTAACATTATACATAATTTGTTTGGCAAATATCATGGCCACATCTACATGGCAAGTACCTATAAACTACATCTGTTCATTTTTGTACATTTATAGTATTCATTTATATTAATATTTGTAGCCTAAATTGAACATCAAATTGTGAGTTGCTTAATTTCAGACAGATGCCAATTTTTCTAATACTGTTACATAAATTTTTTAAAGATAAGTGAATTTATACAATTTAAAGGCTTTTTTGTATTTACAAACAATATATTTTAGAGAAGATGTCTAAAAGATTCTTTTCTGAGTGTCACAGCTGTACACACATGTAGGAACATACATATGTGCCCATGTGCTCTACTCAGTGCCTCATCCCCATTACTTCTTAAATTAAATGACATTTTCATTAACATTTGCACCAGACTGCAAATATCTTAATAAACACTTTATAAGTTCTAAAAAGATGTTTCAACTCTTGACTAATACACTGATTACTTTCAAATGTGTCTCAGATAGGAAGGGAAAAATAGCACAGTGCTAGTGTTTAAGGTCTACAAAATGAGCAAAGCTAATAGCTCTAGTTTTTAAAAAGTCTTAAGGATTTATTTTTATTGTTTTTGACAAAGACAGACAGAGACAGAGAGGAGGAGGAGGGCCCAGAGCAGTCTCTATAGTTGTACGTCATTAGCTTGCAATATAGCTTCATTCCACAGGTGGGCACAGGGATGCACAGGGCAAAAACTGGGCTGGGGGCCTCCCACATGGGAAGCTCACCCCAGTGAGAACCAAACTGGGGCCACACCCCAGCTCAGCATATGGGTCTGCACAAGATGGGGCCAGGATTAGATTCTTGGACCCCAGGGCAGCAAGTCAAGCGCTCAATCTGCTAAGCCATCCCGGCATCCCTAAAAAGTCTTCACATATGTGCAATCATTTTAACAGAATATAAACACATTTTTCATTTGTCTTAGGAATAACATTAATACAATGTAATGTTGAATTGTACACCTGGAACCTATTAATTTTTGCCAACTAATGTCACCCTAAAGAATTTAACAATAAAAGAAAGAAAAATAAAGAAAATAATATTATTATTATTATATATATATTTTTTAATGTGGAGGGCCTCACCGCATTCAGGAAACACATCCCAGTTCAGCATGTGGGTCCGCCTGGGCCAGAGCTGGGATGTGATCCTCGGTCCTTAGGGCTTCAAAGCGAGCACTTAACCCGCTGAACCATCCTGGCTTTCCCAATATTAATATTTTTTTAACTGATAAAAGTTATCTTGTGGTAAAGTGAGAGATACAAAATTCCATCCCTGAAAAACAGCTTAATAGAATAAAAGCTAAAAATGCCCCCAATAATTTCACCATATCCAGTAATTTCAATACTCACAAATCTCAATAGAAGCAGCTTGAAAATAAGAGCTGGTGACAATTAAATATATGGTGAAATCAACAAATGTTTACTGAATTGCCTCCTGTGGACCCCACTATATTATATCCAAAGCAAACTTAACCAATAAAAAAGTGCTACTCACCAGCAAGTGTATAATCCATATCAAAACCAAAACACTTTATTTTCTCCATGGCTAAACTTCGGTTCACAAACACCCTACAGAAAAGAGTAAAAAAATGATACCTCAATTAACACTGAAACAAAAAAATTAAGTTTAATAACATTATTTGGCTACCTTTCTAGATCTTCTCATTCAAACAGCTTAATAATATTATTTGGCTATCTTTCTAGATCTTCTCATTCAAATACCAGTAATAAAAGACATAAGAAAAATTATTCAATTCTTTCTTATACCTTAAATGAAATCAGATATATTAAAATATGTAGATTTTCTTAATGTCTTAATAATAAACATGTACCCAAGATCTCAGAGAATCAGCTTTTTTTCAAAATATAACCTCATGAAATAAGTTTATTTCTGAGATTTTATAATTCGTTCACTCATTCATCTGTAATTTATTTAATAAACCAATGGTTCATTTAAGCCTTCCATGTACCAGATACTAAAGACATAAATATAAATAGATTCATTCAACAAACACTTACTGAATGCCTACTGAATATCAGGTACTGTGATATGGCAGTGAACAAGAGTACCTGTCCTCATGGAACGTCTATTTTGACTTAGAATTTCTTCCTGTGAAGAATTCAGCCTAATAGGAACTTATAAGCAAATACATATAGCAATTCAATAAACACTATAAAATATCATGGAGTGAGAGAAAGCACCAGTTGTTTAGAGACCAGAAGAGATATATAAGGTGAATCTGAAATAATCAATACAAGTTTTCCAGTAGCAAGAAAGGCAATCCAAGCAGAATAACTGAGTAAGGACAAGGTATATAATGAACTACAAAACATTGATTGTGGCTGGAGCTGAGTTTTCTGTAGTTTTGCTTTTTGGTTTGTTTTTAAAAAGGGATATCTAGAGGAGCAGGGTAGGAAGAAGGGGCGATAAAAGATTTTACATGTCATATTAGGGAATATATGGACTTTATCCTGCAGGAAAAAGCAAATTATCAGATTTTGAAGAAATGAAAAAATCAGATTCAAATTTCTGAAAAATCACTACAAAGGCAGAGAAAACTAAACATATAATATAGTATGGTATATCATCACTATGATGGTGTTTGAGGGTAAGTTTTAATTATCTCTGAAAGTAAGGATATCCTTTCCATCTGATCTCCAATTTGGTGGCCAAAATTATCAGATGATTTATCCTCTTACTGCCAAACCTTTTCTTTGTCTTTATTTCATAAGTAACTATGAGAAATGAAACTGCTTCAATTCACCCAGGAAACCTGTTTAAAAATAAAGCTGCCTGGGCTGGGCTCCCCCATAATGATTTAGGTCTGTAGTCTCCAAAGAGGTCTGATCTGGGGGATGCAGAAGATTTCAGACCTTCCACAGATATTTATTTCATCATTTAAAAACACCTAATTTGTATATGTTTTCTACTATATACAAATAAGGACAGTAGTAGAGAAATTTATAAATAATACATACAGGAATGAATGTTGCATATTTTAACTGATAGAAATACTCAAGTTTGAAAATCACTAATCTAGGTATTGACTTTTTTTTAGATTTATTTTGTTGTTTTGAGAAAGAGAGAAGGGGGTTGGGCCCAGAGCAGTCTCCATAGTTGTACATCATTAGTTGTAACATGGTTTCATTCTATACAGGTAGATGTGGGGCTGTGCTGGGCAAGAACCAAACTGGAGCCAGTTGCTTGCCAGAGTTTACAATATGGGTTTGCATGGGCCAGGGCTGGGGCCAGATCCATGGACCTTGCTCACAGTTGCAAGGCAAGCACTCCACCTGCTGAGCATCCTGGCATCCCCCTGAATTTTTTTTCAAACTCTTCACCAACACATATATTACTATTGGAAATTTTAACAGAAAAAATTTCCTCTCATTTCAGAATGTATACACTAATTTTAAAGATTTATTTTTTTATTGTTTTTGACAGAGAGAGACAGACAGACAGACAGAGAGAAGGGTGAAGGCCCAGAGCAGTCTCTATAGTTGCACATCATGGGTTTTCTACATAGTTTCATTCCACAGGTGGGCATGAGACTGCATAGGGCAAGAACCGGGCTGAGGGGCTCCTGCATGGAGCTTACCCCAGTTAGAACCGAACTTGGGGCACACCCCAGTTCAGCATATGGGTCTGTAACGGCTAGGGCTGGGATTCGATCTTTGGACACCAGGGCTTCAAGACGAGTACTCAACCCACTGAGCCATCCCGGCATCCCCTGTATACACCAATTCTAAATGCAGACAAATTATGAAATATTAGCTTAAAAATACTTTAATCAAGGACTTAAAATCATTAGGTCCTTAAAGTTAGAACTTTTATCTTCTGAAAAATATAAAAATCATTACTTATAATGTGCTATGTACACTAGATTAGATTTATAAAATTCTTAGTTCCTGAGAAAGATGCTATATAAAATATTTACATTCTTTTTCCCAAAGATAAACCCAGTCTTCTGGAAAATCATATTTACCTTGTCTTGGGTTAATAATGGATGCAAGGGGAAGAAAAGACTAGTGGAAAACTTAAAGATACAAAGAAGTATGGGATAAATGACACCCACCCCAAACTTTATTATTTTTTAAAATTTTATTAAATTTATTGGGATGACATTGGTTAGTAAAATTATATAGGTTTGAAGTGTATAATTCTGAAATATATCATCTATATATTGCATTGTATGTTTGCCACCCAGGGTTAAGGGGGTCAAGTATATGATGATGGAAAGAGAACAAACCTTTTTTTAAACATGCCACAACCCCAAATTTATCACCATAACCCTTCTAGCACTTCATCAAACTTCACCCTGCTTTTACTGATAAGAGTGCCCACTTTATATCTTTTCCTAGTCACATAAATCCTTTTGGAGGCACAACAGGGATAAAAGACACAAAGTAATGTTTCTAACTCTGGAAACTGAATGTTACCACTGAAGCTTGGGCTTTTCAAATAGCTTTCAATTCAGGCTAGGGGGCCAACTGGATCAAATCCTTGCTCAGAGACCAAACAGCTGACATGCCTGAAATATTCTGTGCGAATTCAGGCAGGAATTGACTGGGAAGATTTTTCTTCCTTGTGATACAATCCAGGCGAGATATTTGTGGGACTACATAATAAAAGAAACAGCTTTGATTCTGATGAAATGATGCAAACTGGTTTTGGGCACAGCAAAAATGACGAGAGAGAGAGAGAGAGAGAGAGAGAGAGAGAGAGAGAGAGAGAGAGAGAGAGAGAGAGAGAGAGAGAGACTTGGCTCGTATCACTTAATCAGTGCTAAAGGTGGAAAGAAGCTATCAACAGATGCAGCAAGATCATTTACCAGTTTCTTTCTTGGCCAGAGAGAAATTAAGCCTGTACTCCTTACCATATTTTTTTAAAGGATATAAACAATATAGTACACCTCAGGTATTACCCATACAAACTCTGGAAATGACATACATCTGTAACATGAAAATCTATTGTTTTGGCCAAAATAATCACTGCCTAAATATCCATCAAAGTACCGTACCCTCTTTCCTCTTTCACCAGTCACTTTACTCAATCAACACATTTGTTGAATGCCTACAACAAAGCAGGTATCATTTTGTGACATACATTCTAGAAGATGCCCTTCAGGGAGAAGTCAGGGTTAGAAAAGACTTTCTAGATGTCTAAAATTAGGAAATCAGGCATTTTCTTCTGAAAATCTTTTACAATGTATCCTTTATCTTTTCATTCGAAATAAGTATCCTTACCCACAGAAGCAATTCCTGAACTTAAAACAGAGACAATCACTCCTGTCTCTCCTTCTAGTTCATTTCTATTATGAAACAAAAAGAAAAACCTCATACATATATTCTCATCTCTCCTATTCTTTTCCTAGTTTATGCTACAAAACATAGAAGGAGGGGGCAATAGGGAATTCAATCTAACTCATGTGCAAATATCTAAAGTACATAAGGACAGCTATAATGACAAAATGGAACAGCTGCATTACAGAGAACTGCAACAGTATGGACTATGCTATGATTTACAAAGATAATAAACGTCCCAATGCCAAAAGTATGCACTGACTTCAGCAGAGAGGCATCCTTGAGCCAGAAATACCATGTCTCCAGGCTATAGTCTTCAAGGAAAACTAATCTCTTGGCCTGAAACTTATGACTTTTCTTACTGTAATAACCCCACCAAAAATAAAAAATAAAGTTAGGTATTGTATCAACTAAAAGACTGGCTCACTGTCCCACCACATATGTAAAACTAAAATATATCTCTTCGGGGAATCCGAAAATTTCTATTGGTTCCATAACCCTGACTGGATCTTTCTATGCCAATGCTGGTTTATTTACATCACTTTTCTATATTATTAACCAGTGGAACATACCTCATCCACCTCTATTTTTAAGAGCTTGAATACATTTGTGAAATTAACTTTCCAAGGCTTGCTTTAAATAAAGTACAAAGCCACCACCCTAGAAAGCATGGCTGAACTAAGCATCCAACCTTAAAACATAATCATCAGCTAGAAGTTCCTACATACACATTAAGTCATCTGTGAAATACAGATTTGAGCTTTAACAAGAGAAACACTCTTTAGGAGACAGACACAGGAACACTATAAAACTAGGCACAGAGTTTAACACAAAGACAAATATAACAGCTTTTACTACCAAATCCCACTGTAGTAAGTCATAAAATATGAAGAAATTCTGAGTAAACAAATACAGATATTAACCATAAGAAATGAGACTGTTTATATAATGTGTTTTCAGAATAGGGATCTAATAGTCTCACACTTAAGGAACATGAACATGCAATTTACTAAATTTGAAATTTTGCAAATAGCCAACTCAATGGTTTTGAGATTTAACTCAGAATTCAAAGTAGCATTACCTCATCTGTCACTGGTTGCCGTTTTGCAAAGTGTGAAACTATCTGAGTCAACTAGTTCTTGAAGTTCACATAACAAAATTCTTCTTCAAGTCCCTGGTATAATTTTTTGTGTGACTTGAACCTAACTTAAAAAGACTTCTTTAGTCTGTCTAAACTAGGCCCCTCAACAGCATGTATCTTCTGAGACAGTGTTGGAGAAAACACCTCTGTGTCTAATTTAACTTGTCATTGGATATCACTGTTGCTCCACACAAATCCATTTGGAATAGAATTTCTTTGGCAATGGTGAACTTTATCCCTAACTCCTCCCCCTGCCTGCGAGTCACAATTTCCTGGCCAAATGCCCAACAGCAGTTATTGCAACAACAAATGAGACTAATGATACAAGTATAAAATCTTCTTGGACGTGTTTGGGTTATGAGTCACGTAATTATACACTCAAATTTTGTTATAGTCAAAGAAAAAAGTTACAAGTGCCTTTCTGAGAGTGCAAACTGAGATTATGAACCAAATATGTCTCTCTATGTATATGTGTGTGTAACTTAATAGAAAAATGCAATAATATAAATTTTTGTTGAAAACCTAATTTTAGTTAGTATCTTTCTCCCCAAAGTAGTTCCTATTTCTGCTATTGGCACTTTCATTTTCCAACTTAACCCTAAAATCTAGTTATCTTTTGATTATTTTTTCTCCCTCAAATCTACATCATCTCACAATTAATCATCTTATGTGCCTTTATTTAAATTTCCAAATGTCTAGATCATTCATTCAATTCACACTACTAACAATGTGTCCAGGTCCTCAATGACTCACTAACTCTTCAGCAATCATCTCCCAACTGCTCTGCCTGTACAATAATGCCAAATTAATTGCTTTGAAGTAGTGCTACTCAAAGTGTGGTCCACAGACCAATGCCAGACAGTGAACAGTTAGTTACTAATTCATGACATGACATATACAGAAACTGAAAGTATTTAGAAACAATTTAATTTTGAAGTATAATAAAAAATGTATAGTTACATTTATGACTTGTAATTATTTTTTATTACATTTTATAAGTATCAATTTGAAACAATAAAATTTTTAACTGGTCTTTCCATCATACATTGACAAACACTGTCCTAGAGCACAGTTCCATTCATGTTGCTCTTCTCCCTAATAATCTTTAGACATTCCTCACAATCTACCCAACCAATAAAATACAAATTTTTATATCTTCAAGGACTTCACAGCTGTTCACCATCCTTCCAAAATCAACTTTATTTCACATTGCTCAATGTCATGCACCTTTTGCTGTATTAATCAAAATGAACTACCGGTACCTGCTCTTTCCTAAAGGTACACTGAGCCTTTGTTTATACTGTTCTCTATACCTAAAATGTCCTCCTCAGTTGTCTCCTATTTTTCAAGGCCCAGCAATCTCAAGTGATTTATTCAAGAAACTATTCTGGCTGAGCCACAGAACGATGTGACAGTCAGTGATGGCCTCTGGTCTCAGATTACTGTTCTGTCTAATGAAAGAGACTTCACCAAAATTCTAAAAAGCTGTCATCTATGTTACAGATCTAAATATGCAAAATCCTTTATTTTGGCACTTACTATATTTTGCCACATACATAAAACATGTAGGCAGTCTTCTTATTCCTTAGTAAATTATAAACTTTGAGACCAGGTTTTATTACCTTCCTAGTAACTATTATAGCATAGGAACCTTGTAAAAGGAAGACAATATTTAACTGAAGAAAAATTAAACTTAAACTAAAAAGATGATAAGCAGTTAGTGGTTGCCAGAGGCTCTGGGGAGGAGGGAATGAGGAGTTTTTGCTAATGAGTACAGGGTTTTATTTAGGGGTAATGAAAATGTTCTGAAATTAAATAGTGGTGTTGGTTGCACAACTCTGAATATACTAAAACCACCAAAATGTACACTTTAAAAAAGTGAATCGATGGGGAAGCCGGGATGGCTCAGTGGGTTGAGCGCTCACTTTGCAGCGCCGGGGATCAGGGATCGAATCCCGGCCCTGGCCCGTGCGGAACCATATGCTGAACTGGGAGCTCCCCCAGTTCAGTTCTGTCTCTGTATCTCTCTCTCTCTGCCTCTCTCTCTCTCTCTCTCTCTGTCAAAAATAAATAAATAAAAATATTAAAAAAAAGAATAAAAAAGTGAATCGGGGAAGCTGGGATGGCTCAGTGGATTAAGCGCCCACTCACCTTGCAGCCCTAGGGTCTGATGATCAGGTCTCGGACCTGGCCCCTGTGGACCCATATCCTGAACTGGGGTGTGCTTCCCATGTGGGAGGCCCCAGGCTCACAGGGGCATGCCTCCCATGCAGGAGACACCCCTGCGCAGACCCTCGCCCACTTGTGTGGAATGAAACTATGTCAAAAACTAATGACATACAACTATGGAGACTTCTCTGCGCTTCTCTTCTGTCTCTCTTTGTCTCTTTCTCTTCCTTTGTCAAAACAATAAAAGAGGGAAAGCTCAGATGGCTTTCCCGGGGACCTAGGTTCAAATCCCAGCCCCGGCCCGTGTGGACCCATATGCTGAACTGGAGAGTGCTCCCAGTTCAGTTCTCACCAGGGTGAGACACCGGCCCAGTTCCTGCCCTGTGCAGCCCCACGCCCACCTGTAGAATGAAACCGTGTGGAAAAACCAATAATGTAGCCAACTATGGAGACTGTTCTGGGCTCTCCCCCTTCTCTCTGTCTCTGTATCTCTCTCTCTGTCAAAAACAATAAAAATATATCTTTAAAGAAATATTCTTTAAATATATTTTTATTTATTTTATTTTTGAGAGAAAGACAGAGACAGAGACAGAGAGAGAACTTAACTGGGGGAGCTCCCAGTTCAGCACATGGTTCTGCACAGGTCGGGGCCGGAATTCGATCCCCGGTCCCCAGTGCTGCAAAGTGAGCACTTAACCCACTGAGCCATCCCGGCTTCCCCAGAAAGATTTTTTTTTAAAGTAATTGATGGGATGCCAGGATGGCTCAACAAATTAAACACTTGCCTTGCAACTGCAAGGTCTGGGAGTCAAATCCCAGCCCTAGCCCATGCAAATCCACATGCTCAACTGCAGCACATAACTGGTAACTGCCAGGATGGCGGCGAAGGTTCTCCCCTCCCATGAGGGAGCCCCCAGTTTGGTTCTGCCCCTAGCAGCCCCACATCCACCTGTGTAAAATAAAACTATGTCAAAATACTAATGATGTACAACTATGAAGACTGATCTAGGCCATCCTCCCTTCTCTCTCTCTCACCTGTTCTCAAAACAATAAAATAAATCTTAAAAAAGAAATGAACTAAATAGTATGTAAACTATATCTCAAGCTGTTATTTAAAAAAATTAATGGCAAGACTTTAGTCTGTCTTTGTGACCCATCCTTCAGTAAAAAATGTGTTTAGTGATCTAAAAAAATATAGGTAAGAATTTTCTAATTTATGGAATGGATTACTAAAAATTAAAAATTCAATTACCACGGATATAGAGACACAACAAGAAAATTTAGACTAGATTATAAATGCAAGTCATCGATAGTAGCATTAGTTTTTGTTTTCATAAATTCCAGCCAATAATTTCTTACAAATTTATCTTAATATTTTTTCTGAGGAACATGCTCAGGAAGAATATTATTTTGTTTATTCATTTGTGCAAAGAGAATAGCAGCATGTGCTTAAAGGTCTGAACAAACATATTATCATTTCTAAAATAAAACATTAATTTTCCTTACTCAAATGCTCAATATAAAAAAGTTCCAGGGAAAAGACATGAGTATGAAAGCATGTACAGAACAAAATGTTAAGATGCCATCCACTGTAAAACTAATGCGTATTATATGTCACAAGAAATGAAGGGGGTATGGGGAGAAGGTCCAAAAAAAGTCAGGGACTCAAAAGCTAGGATATCAAAAAGCTATACCCGTAACACGAGGATAAAAGAGAAAAAAATCTGCAACATAAAGAAAAACATGGAGGGGAAGCTGGGATGGCTCAGTGGGTTAAGCGCTCACTTTGCAAGGGACCAAGGATCAAATCCCAGTCCTGGCCCGTGCGGACCCATGTGCTGAACTGGGGAGTTCCCCCAGTTCAGTTCTCTCTCTCTGTCTCCGTATCTCTCTCTCTCTCTCTCTCTCTCTCTGTCAAAAAAAAAAAGAAAGAAAGAAAGAAAGAAAAACATGGAAATATGTACATTTCAGCTTTGACACTGAGTCCAGAGAATCTGATAAAGTCAGTCCTGTAGGTTTGTAGTCTGAATTTACACTACTAAGATGGTTAATATTGCCCCTAGAATACCTGTATTTCCCCAAAATATATTCCCTTAAATGTGAATAACCTTTTCATAAAATTTTAAGCAAGTTGAGGAGCTTTTCAAGTCTCATTTTCCCACCAAATTTATGAGGTATGGTTTACTTAAAATTCATCCATTTTTTAAAAAGATGTATTTTACTGTTTTTGACAGAGACAAAGAGAAAGAAGGAAGAGGGCCCAGAGCAGTCTCCAGAGTTATATGTCATCAGTTTTCTACACGGTTTCGTTCCACAGAGGTGGGCAGGGGCTGCGCAGGGCAGGAACTGCGCTGGGGGCCTCCCGCATGGGAGGCACACTCCCTCGAGCCAGGGGCTGTATTGGGGGCGGGGGGTGCAAGAACCAAACTGGGGCCTCCTGCATGGGAAGCACACCCCAGTTCAGCATATGGGTCCGCACAGGCTGGGGTCAGGACTCGATCCTCGGTCCCCAGGGCTGCAAAGCGAGCACTCAACCTTCTGAGCCATTCCAGCTTCCCCAAAATTCATCCATTTTAAGTGTAAAGTTCAGTGAGTTGTGGCAACTGTATACACAGAGGTAACAACTACCATCATCAACCCCCAAACGTTTCTGAATGTCCTTTTGCAATACCCTCCCAACCCCTGGCCCAGGTTCCCCCTGAGCTATGCTTTCTGTCACTATAGTTTTCTTATAAATGGAATCAAGCATCATATAGTTTGAGTCTGGCCTCTTAGCACAATACTTCTGAGATACATTCCTGTTGTTGAATGCATCATAATTAATCACTTCTTGGCCTTTTGGCTAAGATCAAGTGTAAATGCATCATAATTAGTTTTTTTATTCCTGAGTAGTATTCCATTGTGTGAATATACCACAATTTGTTTATCTACTCAGTTAATCAATTTTGGGTTGTATATGAACAGTCATATACAAATCTGTATGGACATATGCTTTAATTTCTCTTAAATACCTAAAAGTGGAATTACTTGGTCATATGGTATGTTTGTGTTTAACTTTAAAATGCATTGCTAAAACTGTTTTTTATTTTGTATCCTCAACAGCACTGCATAAGCATTCCAGTTGCTCCACATTGCCAATGTTTTTTATTTTAGTCATTCTAGTTATTTAATTTAGTCATTCTAAGTGGGTGCAATGGTATCTCACTGTGGTTTTAATTTGTATTTCCCTAATGACTTATAAGAGCATCTTTTCAAGTGCTTATTGGCTGTATCTTTTTGTGTATGAAGTATCTATTCAAATCTTTTGTTCGTTATTTTTTTTTTTTAAGATTTATTTTATTGATTTTTGACAGAGAGAAACAGAGACAGAGAGAGACAGAGACAGAGAGAGAAGGGGAAGGGTCGAGAGCAGTCTCCATAGTTGACATTAGTTTTCCATATAGTTTCACTCCACAGGTGGGCACAGGGCTGCACAGGGCAGGAACTGGGCCGGGAGCCTCCCACATAGGTCCCGGCAAGAACTGAACTGGGGGCACACCCCAGTTCAGCATGTGGGTCCGCATGGGCCGGGGCCGGGATTCGATCCTTGGTCCCCGGGGCTTCAATGTGAGCGCTTAACCCGCTGAGCCATCCCAGCTGTCCCTGTTCATATCGGGGTGACATTGATTGATAACAATTACATTGTTTCCAGGTATACAATTCTACATTACATTGTCTATACATCGCATTATGTCTCACCATCCAGAATCAGCTCTCTTTCCATCACCATATATTTGACTTTTGTTCATTTTTAAACTACGTTGTTTACCTTATTGTTGTGTCATAAAAATTCTTCCTATGTTCTGGGTGTAAGTCTCTTATCAGAAATAGATATACACATTGAAAATTTTTCTTCCATCTGTTTTCTTATTGGTGTCTTTCAAAATGCAGATTTTAAGATTTCTGATAAAGCCCAATTTATCAATTTTGTCCTTCATGTTTTTATATTTTATCTAAGAAATATTCACCTGGGGCAGCCAGGATGACTCAGTGGGTTAGGCGCTCACTTTGCAGCCCTGGGGACCGAATATCAAATCCCTGCCCTGGCCGTGCTGAACCATATACTGAACTGGGGAGTGCCCCCAGTTCAGCTCTCACCGGGGCGAGACCCCAACCCAGTTCCTGCCCTGTGCAGCCCCGCCCACCTGTGGAATGAAACTATGTGGAGAAACCAATGATGTGCAACTATGGAGACTGCTCTGAGCCCTCCTCCTTCTCTCTGTCTCTGTATCTCTCTCTCTCTGTCAAAAACAATAAATAAATCTTTAAAAAAAAAAAAAAGAAATATTCACCTAATTCAAAGTCACAAAGATTTTTGTCTACGGTATGCTTTATTTTTAACTTTTATATTTAAGTCTCTGATCCATTTTGTGTTTTTTTATATATGGTTTGAAGTAAAGGTCAAGGTTCATTTTTTTTCTATGAATATTTAGTTTTTCTAGCACATCTGTTAAAAAGATTAACCCACTGAATTACCTTGGCTTTACTGCCGAAAATCAATTGATTATAATATGTGTGAGTCTATGAACTCCCTATTAGGTTTCATGATCTATGTCTTACACTAAACCACACTGTCACTATTAGGGAAATATTTCATAAATACCAAATGACTGGTTTTACTATGTGTCGAAATATCACACATGAAAATTGTGAATGTAAGAATTCTTTTCATCTCAAAACACAAAATTTATCCATTTAGTTCTAAAGATAACATGGGAGAGAATAAAAGGTGACTGATTACATTTATGTGATCCGTGCATTTCAAGTGAACTTGGTTCATTACCTATTTAGATAGTACAGAATTGTCCTAGGGGCCCCTAGAAATAAACCTAAAGGAGTATCTCAGCCCTCATAGTGTTCTTTGGTTTATATAAATCTCTTTCTAACTAACCAATTTTTATATACACTTCACCACAGGGGAAAAATTAGTACTAATTATTTCCCAAGATTTTGACTGTATCTAGAAATACAGTTCTTAAATTTACAAGCCAACTTTATCATAAAAATTGTTTAGCAACTGCAGATTTGTAGCTAGTATTGGCAGGAAAGAAAACATACAAACCTAAGGCAGCCCTTTAATAATTTTCACATTTAAAGAAAACTCAAAATTCTAGTGATGTCATGAGTAGTCTAAAAGTAATATAGAATTATTTATACCATGGTTTGTTCTCTTTATTTAATAATGACGATTAAAATAGCAGTAAAATCGGTTAATTTCATTTTGCTTGTAATACATATGTGATTAGCGTAAAATAAATTATAAGCACAAGACTCTGAAACTACTTCAAAATTTCTAATAGAACAAAGAACTAGAAAAAAATTAAGTTTCCACAAAAAATCAAAATTAAAATTTTACTGTATTTTCGAAGTGTTTTTTGAGAGATCTATGTCCTACTTAGTCAAAGAGAATGGTGCTCTGAGGTCTGGTAATGCTTGAAGGCTTCTAGAAGTGAGATAATAAACAGAATGAAGATATTAACTTACATGACACCTATCACAGTGGTCACAAAAAGAAAATCGGTAACAATTCAGATTCTGAAGCATCAGAGAAAATAGTATTAAAACAATAATAAAAAAAAAAAAACCCTAACAGAACTATTTTATATTGCAAAGTAAAGAGGAATAGGCAATTCTACTCAAAATTATTTTGCCTCTAATGCCCAGAAAGAAACAAAATTACAGGCTGTTTTCACTCAGTCTTGCACACATTTTCTAAAGGTACGATTTATTTTAAAATACCTGTGAATTTTAAACTACACTCATTTCTATGTAAAACTCTTGGGTAAGACATCACTGTTTGATTCTAATCTTCATAAATACTTTCTACCAAAAAAAAAACCAAAATGACTTTACCACAGAGTAAACAGGGTGCTTTTAACTCACTAAATTCCTATTAAGATTATCCATCCTCGATACTCTCTTTCCAAACAGCAATAGTAACTTTACAGTAGATAACATGTGAAACACTAACAATGTACGCTTTCAGCTGAATTTCTTTCAATCTCTCCCTCTACTTCACTCTCAGATTGGTAGCACTGCTTATTAATATCTTTCAATTCACTCAGATGACTGGAACATCTCTTTGCTGAGAAAAATTAGGGAAAAAGAATAATAAACTCACCCTTCCTTAGACATTCTCAAAGATCTACTTCCTCTGGATGAGAATACAGGATCAACAAACAAGCTTCACTGATCTCTTGAGAACTGTAGCTTATTTGTTAAAAGGAGAACTCAGGCCGTGAGAGGCCCAACAAATTCGGGCACAATGCCGAACCCTAACCAGGCAATATCTCAGTGACCAATATCCTCAGCTTTAAGTACTTGAAAACCTAAGATAATAGAAAAACAAAGCAAAACTGGAGAGCAGGAAAAATTACTAATAATCTAAACTGTTTAAGACTAGACAGTTTAGGAAGGAGACATTCCAAATAACATGTAAGAGACAGAGATCATTAGTGGCAAACACACAGAAAAAGTAAATTTACCCCCTAATGAAGCCCAACAACAGTACACAAACAATGTGAGTTTCACAGAATAGAGCAGCCCTAGGTCCAAATCATTTTTAGTGTACTCTGGAGAAAAAAATAAACAGGATAAATAATATTATGTGTTAATTATCAGGTTAAGTTAGTTATGTACTATCTTAATAAACAATGTGAACTACAAGAGAAGAAAGTATGTGCTGATTATATTACAGGAGGAACCTAAAGTGTCTCCACACAGATCTTTTTTCGTGATCATTGACTGCTTTTAAGGAAAACATCTGTTACTCACTTGCCTGAAAATTACAGATCATATGAAAATAAATTTACAGATCTTTGGCATATGGGGGATAAACCCAGAACATTCTAAAGGTTAATCACAAATTTCATAGCAAGTTGAGGTTTGAAAGAAAAACATCTGCAACATTCCTGCCTCCTGACCAATATAAGGCATAGGGATTATGCAACAGGAGGAAAAAACAAAACAAAACAGTGTGTTAGTCTAAGAACACTGAGATGGGAAATAAATCCTCCTAGTGGTGATTAAAATTAAAATTAGGGGAAGCCGGGATGGCTCAGTGGGTTGGGCGCTCACTTTGTAGCACCGGGGACCAAGGATCGTATCCCGGCCCCGGCCCGTGCGGAACCATGTGCTGAGCTGGGGAGTTCCCCCAGTTCAGTTCTCTCTCTGTCTCTGTCTCTGTATCTCTCTCTGTCAAAAAATTAATAAACTAAATAAACAAAACTTAAAAAAAAATAAAAAAAAATTATTTAAAATTAAAATACACATACCTTAAAGAAATACTACTTGAATTAAAACTTGAAATTAAAAAAAAATCTCTTTAAATATTACCAAAATATCTTACATTAAAGTTTGTATTAGTTATGAAAATGCTTAAATAGTCACCAAGTAACTAAAAGCATTATTTAAAAAAACTATAAACTCAAACTAAAATTATTATCAGTTTATTTAGAAGAGCAGTATGGTATAGAAAGAAAATGAGCACTGAACAACCTCATTTAAATCCCAGTTCCTCTATTTTCTGGCTTTGGAATTACTTAACCTAAACTGAGATTCTTTAATCTATAGAACATATTAACAGATAATATCAGTAGGGTTGTTATCATATGTAATCGCTCAAAGAATTACTGTAAGTTGGAGTGTGCGGGCACAGGAAAAGAAATCGGACTGTGAAGCACTACCTCATCAATATAGCTTTTGGAAAATACTTTTTAAAAATCCAGTTCTCAAATTGCACATGACTATAAAGGGCTTTCACTGACTATCCTCAAACCAAATTTTATAAATACAAGAATACAAACTGAACATGGAAAAATGATCTAAGCCTTAAGATTGCCAATTTTCCATGGCTTCACTGGATTTTCATCTCTTTGGCATCACACTGGAAATAAATGTGGTTATTATTGTAAGACTACTACTTGCAAAAAGAAAAACAAAAATTCTCACCTGAACAGAGAATATACACTTATATGAACTTCCTGTGCAAAAGATAACTGCATTGTCTGAAAAGGAATACTGTAGCACTTTCAAACCCCATTCCTATATCCAAGAAATATTTACTGAATCTCTATGTGCCTGGTACCAGTAACACAAAAACAAACATGGCAGTCCTTTAAGAGTTCAAAGTTTAATAAAACATGTCCATTCACAAACAGTTTAAAGGTAGTATGTAATCATGGTATTAGAGATATGCACAACAGAGAGGTATATCTATATATTATCTTGGCAGTATCTTTTTTGCTTGTTTTGTTTTTTTGTTTTTGACAGAGAGAGAGAGAGAGATACAGAGACAGAGAGAGAACTGAACTGGGGGAACTCCCCAGTTCAGCATATGGGTCCGCACAGGCCGGGGCCGGGATTCGATCCTCAGTCCCCGGCGCTGCAAAGTGAGCGCTTAACCCACTGAGCCATCCCGGCTTCCCCACTTGGCGGTATCGTGAAAGATAGGATGCCAAAGTTGTTGTTACTTTTTAAAGGGATGCTGTGTTAAGCACTTTATATTTGTTATCTCATTTAATTGTCAAATAATTCTATGAGGTAGACATTATTCCAATTCCATAGATGACAGAACAAGTTTACAGAAATACTGATCCTAATGAAATTAAATGAAATAATCCAAAATGCTAATCCTAGGCCCAGGGCTCTTAACCACCATGACAGAAAGATTAGCAGGTGTGGAAAAGAGGAGGCAGAGAACAACAATAAAAGAGGAACTATGAACAAAAGCAGAGTGACAGACAGAGTTGATAGAATATAGTTTGAGGAAGGGAGCTGCTCTGAAAGCAGAAAGGAAAAGATCAGTCTTATGAGAACAGGGCATTTATCCTATAGCACGTTGGATGTGATGGCACTAAAGGTTTTAAGCAGGGTGATAACATAGTCTTAAAAATGGGGGATGCCAAGGGAGCTCAACAGATAAGAGTGCTTGCCTTGCAACCATGAGGTCCAGGGATCAATTCGAGGCCACAGCACATGAAGACCCACATGCTGAACTGAGGTGCAACTGGTAACCACTGGGATGGTGGCAAAGGTTCTCGCCTCCCAGGTGGGAGGCCCCCAGTTCTGTTCCTGCCCCACATCCACCTGTGTGGAATGAAACTATGTCACAACTAATGATGAGCAACCATGGAGGCTGCTCTGGGCCCTCCTCCCTTCTCTCTCTTTCTCACCTTCCCTCAATAAAATATATCTAAGGAAAAAAAAAAAAGAATTTGAAGAGGACAAGGTTGAAGTCAGGGAGAGTAATCCAGGGCAGTGGTAACCAGAGTCTGGACTAGTATTATCAGTAATGAAAAGACTAGAATGTAGAAATGATCAAAACGTTAATATTCAAGCATGAACATGCTTGTGTATGTGTGTGTGTGTTTAAATGTATAAAAAAGAAATTAAAAAGATGCTCCCAAACTACTGATGATGTTTGGCCTATAAGAAAGAGGAGCAGATGCATGGCCCCCTGCCCACCTGTGTGGAATGAAACCATGTCGTAAACTGATGACTTCAACTATGGAGACTGCTCTTGGCCCTCCCCACTCTCTGTTTCTGTCTCTATCAAAAACAATAAAATAAATCTTTAAAAAAGAAAGAGGAGCAGGGATGCTGGGATGACTCAGTGGGTTGAGTGCTTGCCTTGCAGACCCAGGGTCCAAGGATCAAGTCCCAGCCCTGGCCTGTGCAGACCCATATGCTGAACTTGGGTGAGCTTCCCATGTGGGATGCCCCTGATTCAGTTCCTGCCTGGGTGTGCTTCCCGTCGGGGAGGTCCCTTCCCAGTTCTTGCCCTGCGCAGCCCTACATCCACCTGTGTGGAATGAAACTATAT
The DNA here is from genome assembly GCA_004027555.1 of Craseonycteris thonglongyai. NCBI lineage: Eukaryota > Metazoa > Chordata > Mammalia > Chiroptera > Craseonycteridae > Craseonycteris > Craseonycteris thonglongyai. Next base: position 29,558 of record PVKE010016148.1, read on the forward strand.
CAAAACTAATTTAACACTATGGAGACTATTCTGGGCCTTCCCCCTTCTCTCTGTCTATCAAAACAATAAAATATATCTTAAGAAGAGAGAGAGAGAAAGAGAGAGAGAAAGGAAGGAAGGAAGGAAGCAAGGAAGGAGAATGGAGATCAAAGGGAAAATAAAGAACATCCACATTTAACTCAATGTATTTCCATATTCCTGAATATTATACAATAAAAACTTATTCATGGGGAAGCTGGGATGGCTCAGTGGGTTAAGCACTCAGCGCTCACTTTGCAGCGCCGGGGACTGAGGATCAAGTCCCGGCCCCGGCCCGTGCGGAACCATATGCTGAACTGGGAGCTCCCCCAGTTCAGTTCTCTCTCTCTCTCTCTCTCTCTCTCTCTCTCTGTGTCAAAAATAAAAATATTTTAAAAAAAAAACAAAAAAACTTATTCATGTACTACCCAATAATTTTAAATATTTTTTCAAATTAAGAAATTTTTAAAAATTAAGAAAATAAAATTGGAATTAATGATTATATTACTCTCTACTTCTTGGATCTATGGTAGTCGTATTCAGAGATGCTTTAACTTCCTAATTAATGTAGTAACAATAGTTCTCTTTTAAAAAGCTTTGAAAAGAGGTACTTGGAAATAGAGCCAGAAGTGTACTTCATGTCTTTTGATTCTTAAATCAAAGCTCATTAAGATTTAAATTCTTAATATGTAATTGGAAACTATAAAAAGTAACAGTATATTTTTAAAAAGATTCCAAAATAGAATTCTGAAATTAAAAAATCATAAAAACAAAAATTAAAAATGTGATAAATAGATTTCAGGTCAGACCCAACTAAAAAGAGAATTAGTTAACTAGAAGTAGGTCAGGAAAAAACTTCCAGAATGTAACATGGAGAAAAAGGATGGAAAATAAAAAGAAAGGATAAGAGAAGTAAACACAGTGCTGAAGTCTAACAAATGCTTATTAGAATTCAGAAGGCGAGAAGAGAATTAGAGCAGAGACAATACATGAAACATAATGACTGAGAATTTACAAAACCAAGCACAGAATTAAGAACTCCACTGAAACTCATGCAAGATAAAGAGAAATCCAAAGTTTATTACATACCAATGTGGGGAAGAATATGAGTGAGAATCAGACATCTCATAAACCTTTTGCATGGTTTTGACTTTTGAAGGCACATATTACAATATAGTAATACATAATGATGTTATCAAATGGTATGTATTATTATGTAATATTATAAATTATGCTAAATAACAAGTACAATTAAATGAATAAGAAAAGGAAAAAGCACTTAAGTGAAAGGAAACAAATTAACCTAATTACACTGCATATGAATACCCTTATATAGAAAAATAGTGAGAATGAACTAATCCAAGCAACTAAAAACAACAGTATTTGACTACCTTTGTTTAGTCATTGGCAAGGTTAGGGAAGAGAGTTAACAGCACTGCAAACAAATCATAATTTGTTTTTAGGTCTGTTATAGTATGAGTGAATCAATTATGAAATTATTTTAGATGTATTATTATTAGATTGAGCAAATGAATAAATATGTTGATGTGGTTGGGAGCCAAGATTCTCACTGTAGAACAAGAAATACAACATGGAATGGGACCAGACAAGAAACAACCTTCTCCTCCCCTGGAAAGTGGACATACTCCTGGCTTTTCTTCCTAAAGGCTTTTCTGCCCTGTGCAGGTAGCATGGGATTTGGGCTAGAGGTGCAAAGAGTTTTGCACAGGTGTGTTGAGAGTTGCACTATCTGTGTTTTAGGGTGGCTCCTTGAATGGACCAAACCTGTAAAGTTATTACCATCCTGCCTGATTGGAACAGTCCTTTTTTTATCCCAAAACGATGACTGATGACATGCTTCTAAATGGATGTCTCTTGTCTTTACTTCAGAAACCCAGCAAACTCACCTACTTGTTCCCTTGATTTTTTTTTCTAGCTTCATTTTTTTTTTTAATGTATTTTTATTTATTTATTTTGACAGAGAGAGAGTGAGACAGAGACAGAGAGAGAACTGAACTGGGGGAGCTCCCAGTTCAGCACATGGTTCCACACGGGCCGGGGCCAGGATTCGATCCTCAGTCCCCGGCGCTGCAAAGTGAGCGCTCAACCCACTGAGCCATCCCGGCTTCCCCAGCTTCATTTTTTTCTACATGCCATTTCTTCATCCTTTTCACTAATATTTTTCTTTTCACTCTGGTCCTGTTTTTGTTTCCCATGGAGCATCTTTTCTGCCTGCTCTCTCCTCAGCTCTAGTGGCAAGTTTAGGTGGTCTGGGCGAGAGATGTTTCCACATTTTGCATTTTCTAAGTTGGAAGTCTTCACTTCAACCCAAGGCCACTTAGGAGAGGGTTCATTCAGTCTTTTTACTGAGTCTTCAGCTGTTGGAATAAGAATTTAGGCTTGTGTCTCCTCACTGTGCAGGGAAGGGTGGCTAGATTTCTGTGCTGTTGCCTGGGGTAGTGCTGATCCTATCCTTTCTGAGGGGTATGAAAATAGCAGGGTGCCATCCAGTCAATGTTAGTTATACATCCTCGCTTCCCACTAGCCCCTTGGTCTGGGGCTGCCCTGTGTCAACTGGGAGCAATGCAGGGTCCTCAGGCAAACCCTGGCCCCAAGCTGTAGTACAATCCAGTTTTTCCACTTGCCACACCCCATTCCTGCCCCTTTCCCAAACCCTCTACTATATTTTAGCCAGCTTGCTGCTCATCTGAAAAGTGAGTCTCATGTGGATGGGAGGGTGTCTCTTCTGCCTCCATGGATTTGTTCTTGTATCCACTTCCAGAATTTAGGGACATGATGAAAAGGAAGAATCCAGAGATGTAGTAATGGGGGG
>PVKE010016149.1:0-32400 GCA_004027555.1 Craseonycteris thonglongyai
GGGAGGAGGGGGAGGAGAGGGGGGAGGGGAGGAGGAGGGGGAGAGGGAGAGGAGGAGGGGGAGGAGGGGGAGGAAGGGAAGGGCTCAGGCTCCTGCTCAGCTCAGGGTCTGTCCTGGGGGAAGAAGTGCTCACAGCTGAACCGGCAGCTTCGTCCCAGCACCTGTGCCCCCCCTCCCCCCACCCGGCTCAGGTTCTGTGAGGAAAATGACAAGCTGGACGCTGGATTTTCTGGCAGGGGGATGCGAAGACCCGCCCCAGGGAGGACAGGACCTTGAGAACACAGAGAAGAGCTTGGAAGTTAGGGGGGAAACTTGGGGCCAGAGAAGGGGTACAGGGAGCCTTCTCAACCCGGCCTTGTGGTGGAGAGGCCACCTCTGGTCCAGTGACCTGTCCTAGCAGAACCTGTGCCCCAGCTGCCCCACTCCTGCCTCCGCATGCTGTCCCCACACCCCCATCCCTGGCTGCTCCTGTCCTGGGGCCCTGAGTTAGGGACAGATGTGGGACTTCACTCCAGGCTTTGAGCCCCTCCTTTCCCCATTAGGGCCTCGCTTCCCACCGCCTTTGTTCAGACCAAACCGGAGGTCATAACCTGCTTCTGCCAAGTGAGGGCTATGGAGGGTCTGAGAGGCGGAGGGAGGCTGGTTGGCAGCGATAGGATTCAGCTACGGAGGCTCTCTCCTGGAGCCGCAGATAATGTAATTTCGTGGATGTGGACAGTTCACTGGATCTGCCCACACAGCTCCATTCACCTTCCAGAAAGCATCCAAAATAGCACCAGCTTTTCATGCAGGAGCCAAAAAAGAAGAAGAAAAGAAAGAAAGAGAGAGAGAGAGAAAGAAGGAGGAGAGGAAGAAAGGAAAGAGGGGAGGAAGAAAGGAAGGAAGGAAGGAAGGAAGGAAGGAAGGAGACAGACAGAGAGACAGAGAGAGAGAAAAGAAAGCAAAAAATAATAAATGACAAAGCCCCAGAGATTTCTGACCTTTTGGAAAAGTCGGAGTGAACTTTTCTAAAGAAATTTTAAGCCTGGAGACAAAATAAATAAATAAATAAAGAAGGCTGCTTCTCCTGTCTCATTAAGCAACCAGACAAAGATGCCCCCAAGTCAGGCGCACACATGTGCGGCCGAAGGACTCGGTTTCTACACTCACACTGATGTCGTCGACACACACAGTCTCAGAGCTACTGCCTCCTCAGACGTCAAAAAGCCATTGCTGATGTTTGGTGCTGATCAGGACAAGTCCCCAGACACGGCCCCGCCCTCTGGCGGCTTGTGATCAGACATGGCACAGTGTCACATGAGGAAGGAGACGAGCTCCCGCCATGTGTGCACACGTGCACGCTCACAGGCGCGCACACGCACGTTGCCCCATGGCCACCCCTCCTCGTGGCCTGCACCCCTCTGTCCAGGCTCCACGGAGGCCCCTTCCCTCCTCCACACCCCTCCACAGCTGTGCTCCCTGGGCACCGCCGCTGGGGGCTGACAGGCGGTCAGTACCTTGCCAGCCCCACACTAGGTGAGCACTGAAGGGGAGAAAGCCCCCAGCCCCAGGGCGCCCACACCAGAGACGCCTCACGGCCTTTCCTTCCCCTTCCTCACCAGCCTAGGACAGGGGCCGCTCTGCCTGAGAGAAGAGGTGCACAGGGCCCTGGCTGGTTCCCCCATTCTGGGGTGCTCCTTTCCCCTCCCCCCTGGGGTAAATCACCACGAGGACTCCCAGGCTGGCCCAAGGTCGACTCCCCCTCAGAGCAGCGGGTCTGGTCCATCAGACAGCCCTGCTCCCACGTGCTGGACACGGGATGAGGCTGCGGTGGAGTCCGGGACAGAGCTCAGCAGATTCCTACAGACGAGTCCACGCCCAGGGCTCTCCCCTCCGGTGCTGACGCCCCTCCCCGGATGGTCCTCGGCCAAACCAGAGGCCAGGCTACCAGGCAGAAAAGGGTTAAGTGCCCAGGACTCCTGGACAGGCTTCTGCCAGGTTCCAGGCCTTGGTGGGTGGGTCGGAGGGGGTGAAGGGAGGAATGTGCTGGGGAACTGGTAGGACCAACATCTGAGACATGGTCCCTGGCCGTCCTCCTCTCCCAAACCGCAGACGCCGTGGCAGCAGGAAAACCAGAGAGGGTTGGCCAAGCACGATTGTGCAACGCGGCCCCCCGGGGGCTGCCCAGGGCTGGGACAGGAGCGGGCTCGGGCCGCAGCGGAGTCCGCTGTAGAGGTGGGACTTGAGAGCGCTCACAGAAAACACACGCCCTCAGGCCTCTGGCTTCCACCACAGACTTTGGTGCCCTGAAAACCCATTTTCTGGTTCAAGACCTCTGAGAACTGGAACTGGACGCTCTGCCCTAGGCTATCCTGCGGGCAGGGGCCTGGTGCCACCGGAGGTTCTGGGAGGACCGCTGAGGATGGCGGAGGCTGTTCCTGACCTCCTGAGTGGCTGCTTCCCCGGCCGCCTCACAGTGGAATCCCTAACTGGAGAAGTTCCTTTGCTCCCTTGCAGCCCAGCCAAGTCCCTCATGTGGCTGCAGGAGGGGGTGGGGTGGGGTGGGGGAGGACGTTGGAGGGTCATGGGGCAAAACTGCCTGTGAGGCCTGCCCCAGATAAACACAGGCAAGGAGCAGTGGGTTTACCCTTTAATGCAAAGTGCTGCGATACAAAATGAGGCGGGGAAATGTCCCATGTTTTAGGGCATGGACGGGAGAAGGGGACAGAGGTGAAGTCTCCTTCTAGTGTCTCCTCTGGCTGAAACAGACACGAGAAATATTCTGTTGCCTGTTCACCGTGGACAGTGCCTGTCGACCCCTCCGAGGGTCAGAACTCTGGGCCTGGGTTGTCTTTGGCCTGAAATTTGTTGGCATAGGGGCAGGAGAGGAGGAGTGAACCTTTAGGGTTTGCTCTTTTTGTTCTGAAAGGATTACTCGAGACCCAGAGGCCCCTACGACATGGAAGGCCATGAGAACTTGGCCTCAATTAGCTAAAAACAGGGGACTTGAACCACAACTTGCCCCCATTTGCAGACCAAGGAGCAGGAAATTGAGGGTATTCATGTCCGGATGTGAGAGAGATCCAAACCGCAAGGGTACCCCCTCAGACTTCTTCCTCTTTCTTCCTCATCTCCAGCTTATAGACAATCTGGTAGCCCTCGTCCCAGGCATAGAGCTGGCGCTCTCGGGGGTTATAGCGGAGGCTGGCGTGGGCACCGTAGCGGCGTGGGAAATAGGGGAGTGCCGCCCTGTCAGGGGTCAGGGTGCCGCTGGCATCAAAGGAGCACTGGATGCGGGCCCGGCTGGCTGGGCGGGTGTTATAGACCACGTACAGGGTCCCACAGATCACAAAGGCAGCCTCGGCGTTCTCCCTGGGGCACGGCGTGTCCCACTGCTGCTCTGTGTCCAGGGTCTGCGGGTCTAACTTGGCCAGACACAAGTTCCTGTCATCGTCCTGGGTGGCATAGACCGCCCAAAGGCCCTCCTCGTCAGCTGCCAGGTCAATGTACGTGTCTGACGTCAGCCCATAGGGCGGGATCAGGCCCTCGGCGGGGAACACGGAACTGTCCACCACGGTCCGGTTTGCCAGGTGGAATTTGATGAGCTGCAAGGTGGTCTCCAGCTCACCACCCCCTCCCGGCCCTCCAGGAGGCCTCCGGGCATAATAAAGAAAGCCACCATATACCAGCTGCCCTGTGCCCACCCAGGGGAAGGGCACTCGGATCCGGGAAGCCTTCCGGGCAGCCATGGCAAGGGTGAAGTCACGCAGCCGCGGGAAGACGAAGGCCGTGTCGTTCTGGGTCCCATCCAACACGTAGATCTTCTCCGCTGGCCCCAGTGGATCCTTGGTCCACAGACCGGCTGAGCCACCAAACCGCTTCAGGATCTTCATGGACCTCACCTGAGAGATGGTGTAGCCGCAGTCTGGCGGGGAAGGAGAAAAGCACAGGCCAGGAAATGCAGGCAAGCGTCAGACGCCCACCGCAGGACACCCCGCCCCAGGCCAGCCATTTGGAGAACCGCTGACATCCATGGGGGATTGAGAAAAGAGGGCCCCCGGGGGCCTGGATCCCTGACACTCTCCTCAATGGACCTGGCATGACAGGGATTGCCTTACGATAGAGCCAACTGAGACAAGGAGGTTCTAGAAAGAGGGGAACAAAACCCAAGGAAGCTGATAGGTTCTGAGTGCCAGGGGCCTGCTTTCAGATCGCTTACCTGTCACCATATCGTACTTCTCATTCCTTCTGCCCTTGCCTTTGGTCCCAGAACCTCCGGTCACCTTCTCATCAACTTCTACACAGGGCAGGGCTGGGTTCTGCGTCTCCAGATAGTCGACCTCCCGCTCCAGACGGTCCACCCTCCCCGCGATGGTGTCAGCCTCGGTCCTGAGGGCCTCCCGCTCTTTCTCGGCCACTTCCAGCAGCGGCAGCATCTTGTTCTTGAAGCCCCGGAGCTCAGCAGCATGCCGGCTGCTCTGGTCCTGGCACTGAGCCAGCCGTTCCTGCAGGGGTGTGGGAGGGGAGGGCGGGCTGCAGGGTTACCCAGGCCGGCCAGGGAGAGGCCCAGCTGGGGCGCTGGGACAGGGTGGAAAGCCCACACGGGGCCAGGCAGCAATGTCCCCTTCAAGCCCCACGGAAAGGAAACCAGATGTTCTGAGATGCTGACTGTGCGAAGCCAGCCTCGGATTCATCTAGGCCCCTACTCCTGCCCCACCGTGTCCTTGTGCCTCTAGGTCCAAGGGCATGGGGGTGGCAGAAGGGGTCCCTGCTCCATTCTGCAATTCTCCTCCTGGGAATTCAGATGCCACAGACTTCAAACTGCTCAAAGGCAGCAAGTTGCAGAACCTTGGGAACTTCCAGCTCTAACAGAATTATCAGCTTGTCCTGAGCGGTGTCCTCACAATCCTACCTCTCATTTCCACAGTGCCCTTACTTTATCTCATCCCAGGGGTAAGACCCAAAGGTCTGAATTGCTGTCTGGGGAAGACGACGACTCGGTTTTGAGGATCTTCTGGAGTTTTCTGTCCGTTCTTACAGGGCCCTATCTTGTCATCCCCAGAGGCCTGACAAACTGGGTGCATCCACAGAGGCCGGGGATCCTGCCGGGCTGGGCTAGGGGAGAGAGGAGTCACTCACCTCTAAGGCCGCCAGCCGGCGCTCCATGTACTCCACCAGGTGCTGCTGCTGCCCCTGAAGGCCTCCCCACCATGACAGCAGAAGCAAGAGGAGGAGAGGGGTGCGGGGTCCCATGGCAGCGGGAAAGGGGAGCCAGAGGATGTGCAGCCGTGCGCGGGCGGCTTCCACTCAAGCGCGCGGGTTAGCGCTGGGGGCAGGGTGGGGGCGGGGCCTCCCTCGCTGGGGACCTCTGGGTCTCTCTCACTACTCTGGAATGCTTGCAGTCTCTTCACAGCCCCCACCCCCTTCCTTTCCGCCTGGATTGATCAAACACAGATGGCCCTACTGCAGAGCAGCCAGAAGCTTTAACCGCCTCCCGCCTAGGCTGCAGGCTCCCCAGAAGGGAAAGAGATGGAAAGCCCGAGGGCCCAGCCGTCTGCGCAGCGCCCCCGGGGAGGAGCTCGCAGGGGGAGGCCGAGGCCCCAGAGAAGAGCCAACTGTTGTTCCCATGTTTTAGAAGGATTCCGGTGCGGACTTCAGAAACGTCCTTCATGACTGCTCCCCTTTCCCAATTACTACATGGATTGTCTTCTGCCTTGTTCAGTGGAAGGTGGAAGCAGGGGAGATGAGGTTGGAGGGGAAGAGGTTGGGAAAAGACCACAGTGCTGAAGTTTGTACCACCTTCTGTAGTTCACGGGTGCCATCCTGTGGTGGCATCAGGTGTCGTCTCGGGGTTAAGAGGGAAACCAAGGCTTAGACTTCAATCCCTGTGGAATTTTCCACAAAGCCAGCCAAGCCAACCGCATTTATAGGGACTTTTACCACTAAACTGCAGACTTACCCGCAGGCTACCCCAATTACTTAAGGGGCTACCCCAATCTCTGTCTGATCTAGCCTAAAGAAGAGAATATAACTGAGAGAACAATTTGAAAAACAAATCAATTCAATTCTCAATTACCTGGAACTGAGGCGGCCCTGCAGTCTTTCTATACAGCTTTCTCTTGCCTGAAAGCTTCTAGGGTATGTTCTGTTACTGGAGAGTGTTTAGTGAGTTCACACTAACATTTATTTATTCAGGAAAAAAAATCTGGACTATATATTGCAGTCGAAATCAAAATGTGTTCTGAATTCCCTACTAATGGGAGAGAACAGATTATCGATCATTTCTCTCAGTTATAGTCCAAAAGGGTGTTTCTAAAGGTTTCTCATTTCTATACCCAACGATGACTGCAGGAGCCCCAAATGAATTAACGGCCACTGTGACCTGAAACACGTGTGTCAAAAGAAGTCAAACGAATATAGCATTTACTCAAGAGACCTGCAGTGATTAATCTACCAGGCATGTCCAACCTGCAGCCCAGGACGGCTTTCAATGAGGCCCAACACAGAATGGCCCTGGACACTCCATTCTTGGGACCCGTTCCCTACCAACTGCTACTCATTTCTGTTACGGAGGTTTAGATGAAGAATATGCTCTTCTCTAATATAGTCTACTGACCACTGTCTAGTGATACACATTGCAATGTATTTAGCCACTCCAAAGATGCCATTTGTTGATCCCCTTTGTACTCCTATGATAAAAGTCAAAAACAGCCACATGAATCAGAAAATTTACCCATTTTATTGATGCATTGCAATTGCTCTACATTTTACCATATTATGTAGAAAATACTGAAAATACAAGCTACTTTGTAAAACCAAAGACAAACATTGACTCCAAAGATAAACTATGTTTTATACAATGGACCCTTTCCCCATAGTTAGTATTAAATTTTAAATATCTATTTATTTTGTTAAAATGATTATTTTACATACTCCCTAAATACATCTGCATTACAAACATAGCTCAGTAATTCTCAGAAACTGTTTCTAGAGGCTTGTTGTAAAAGGAAAAACACGACCAGAAAAGGGAGAAAGCAAAAAAAGTTTAAATCGCACACAATAACTAGCATATCAAATACATTTAGTAAAGTTGGGAATTCCACTGCAATATCAAGGATTCAAAGCAGAAATACTAACATTACATATAATGTACACATAATGTACTGCTACATGGAGTGAGATTATTTTTCAAGCTGAATCAAACCACACATTATATAGTTTAACAAACAACCAAGTAGACATGCTGCACCATTCATCAGTTAAAAAAATCAGAAGAGGAAGCAGGCGCGGGCCATTCCTGTCACTGAGAGGCAATTTCATTTTCTAACTTAAAACCAACCATCCTAACCAGTGGGTTTTTGCATAAGAATGCGGAATACAATACACATTACTGTGCTTGTCTGGCTGCAGGCAGCCAAGCTGAGCCCCTCCAGTGGAGGATGATGGATGGCCACAAGTCTTGGAAATGGAATTCTCATTCCTGGGGCCGGATTCTAGCTGAGCACTGACAGCAGGATCACCTCTCATGAGCTATTAAAAACTATGGATTGATCAAGTGTCCCCATGAGCCTAGAGTACTTCACCCTTCCCCACGGTCTCTCTCACCCTGCAGGGGAGAAGCTGCAAATACAAGTTCTCAAAGGACTTGAAGCCTAAACCTGCTCTGAGGTCAGGCCACTAAGACAGGAGCCAGCTGCTCACTCAGTTCCCAGGGCTTCTCCCATGCAGTCAAGGCCAGCATCAGTAAGCCCCAGGGACAAAATCTAAAGCCACATTGAGCACACACACGTTCAGCAGACACGGGTGGATTTTTATATTGGTAAATCTGAAATGCCAATTTGCGGACTAAGACTGGAAATCTCTAAAATCCCTAAAGCCGCACACTGCTAGTAAGGTGATTACAGGACAATACAAGATCTTGGGATTGTCTTTTCCCTGTGAAGTGAAGATTCCTCTGTCTTAAATGGTATCTACTGTTGGACTGAGGGCAGGAGTGGAGTGTTCTGTGGGGGTTTTTCCTGCATCTCATTTCTTACAAAAACAATAAATTTTATCCCTTGTAGAAGCAAGATAAGGAACAAAAAATGTTTCCATGAGAAAGTAGATCACAGGTTAAGAAAATCAGAATATGCTTGACCAAAAAAGGAGACACAAACATCACACACGCTGACCAGAAAACTGTGTAAGACTAGTGACACAAACTATACGATCTGATTGAGGATCTTGACCAACGTAAGGCTGAAGACACAACTCAAGGTGATTAAAGAAATATAAAGATAACACCGACACATTCCTGGTAGGCTGTATGGACTATCCGCCCATCCTGGAAGCCCTCACTCTTTACAATGAAGAAACTCCAAATACCCTGACAGCTCCTCGGTGTTCAACCCGGTACACAGCTTGCTGACCGGGCTTCCAAGAAATCTCCCTTCTCCATCCTGCACCTCCTTGACACCATCTCTACAAAGAACCAGTCCTAGATTGATCCCTCAAACATGCCATTTCAACTCCGATGGAACACTTCCGTATCTTAGGGTTAACCTTCTTCCCCATGTCTTTTATGGGCAGGAACATTCCAACCCCTACTGCCTTCTACCTGACCCAGATCCATGCAGGAGCTGAGAGTACAAGGACAATTTCACAGTTTGAAGGGCCCCAAGAATATACAAGCTGTTAAAAAGAAACCTCAGAAGCCCGATGACTCGACAGGCTTTGGTTCCTTCTTGATATACTCTTCACCGGCTAAGAAACCTTCCCGTGAGTTCCCCGTCACCAGCGGCATCACAAAGCAACGCCTCACAGTATGGGCACATGGTAAGCAATACAACAGGTTCTTTGGTATAAACACATCTGTTACATGTGTTTTTCAACAAATATTTTACTAGGAATGTCAACTATTTGCAGGAAGCACTGCCACACAGGAAGGGGGGGAGGGCTCATTTTAAAAGTGATTGTAATTCTTTTTTAAAAAAAGGAACAAACGCATATTGAATGTTGGCTTGACTCCTCTCATTTGCTTCCTGAGTTCTCACAGAAGCAGGGCAGCAACACACAGTGAGAGAGCCACGTGGGGAAAATGATTCTGTGAGAACACAGTTGAGATGCCAAGATGGAAAGGAGCAGCGGCAGGAAAGCAGAAAAGCGGCTCTTTCATGTTTCAATGTCGGCAGGGAAACTGAGAGGGAAAAACGCATTTACGCAACACAGCTACTAGTCCTGTTCTGGTAAATCGCAGCGAACAGCTGAGGGTCCACGGGAGCTTGCTGGTCCATCCTAAGGCAAGCGCACTGTAAACTCTATAACCACTACATCAGATAAGGCACTACAAGAAGGGAAGGAAGGGACACACACTGAACAACTCCTCACCAGACACACCTGTGCAAAACAACTCCAAGGGTCTCCTCTCCTCGCAGGCAATGCCCCTGCTCATCAAGCACTACAGTAATATGCTCTAATATAATTGCAATTAGTTCACATTCATTCCAACATGTATCATTTCATTTTGGTTTAAATACAATGGAGACATCAATTCCATCTCCGGGGTAACACTGGAGGGTCAGATACACACTAGATACACAATTCAAGTGTAATCACTACACATTTGATTACAAATAACATCTTGGGTTAGCAGGAAAAATTGCTTGTTATATTTTTCTAATCAATATGTACATATTTAATTATGCAAAATATTAAAACACCACCATTACAAAACTTCTAAAATATTTTTAAATTCAGTAATAAATTTTTAAAATATTTTTTGCAATTCCTACATGCACTTATTGTATAAGTCTTAATAAGAGAGCATTCAATTTGCTGCTGGCATACAAAGGAAGCTACTTTAAAATATAAAAGCTGTACACCATGTTGTTATCTGGTTTCAGATTTTAGCTTTCTCCCCCAAACAAATCACATGGAACGGAAGGGAGAGATGAAGTGCAGAGAGAGAGAGGTGCATTATTGAGAATTCATACTAATCTTTATGCAAAGCTCATCAATGCCAGTTACAGCATAATACAAAGAGATTCTGCATATAATAAAGCATCCATCACCATACAATAATAATCACCTTCATGGCTTTTCCAATAAAATTTAAGCTGAGTCAGAGAAGGACTTTTTAAAAAATAATTTAAAAATAACGCATGGTGCTTCATTTAAAAGGAATACCTGGTGTTTTCATGGCAGGTATGGATTCTTGCACTAAAGTCACCAGCAATGGGGAGCTGCCTTTTAAGACAACTTTTTAATAAACACAGGAACAACTGAGTGAATCCCAACAGTAACATAGAGTAGTACTTAACCAGTTTTGCACAAATAACAATTCCCATTAAGTATAATGTGACATGAAAACAAAACTAAAACACTAAGTTTAAATGTCTCACAAACAAAGGTAAAATTCTGAGGAGTAATGCCTGATAGTAACATACAAACTTGCGAAAGCTGCTCTTGAAACAAGCAATTAAGTCTCAGTTTTTAAACAAGCAAAAAGTAATGACTTCTTTTCTCACTTGTTACCAGATTTCAAGCCCTTCTATCAGCATTTTTTCTCTGACCAGCAGTTACAATAAAACAAAGTTAAATAAAGAGGGGTTTCACTCGTTCTTAAAAGCATTTATAAAGTCAGAGAGAGAGAGAGTACTTTTCAAAGGGTAACTTCGGAACAATCTCTCTTCCGTGGTAACTGCAGAAGAGTCTGAGCATCTGAACTCTTCCAAAAATGCTGTCACAAAAATAAAAAATTAAACAAGAGGGCAGACTTTGGGAGACCACGACAATGCAGTCAACACCAAGACAAGGTCCCCGAGAAGAGCCTCCTGCTTGAGAGGCCCCCGCGGAGCAAGGAGTTTAGAGAGGAGCACATGGCACACAGCACGTGGTGGGGTTCAGGGCCGGGAAAAGGCAGCCCTGACCCCTCCCTCGCACTCCCAACTACAAGTAGGAGTACTGGCTAATCTTGGTGGGACTCAGCGGGTATCCAGTGTAAATTGTGGAGCCTCGGGATGACCCAATGTAGGACTGGGTGGCAAACTGGTGTTGGTACTGAGCGGGGGCCACGCTGGCGGAGGTGAGGAGGCTGGGCCCCACACTGACAGGGACCTGGTGCACCAGGGTGCTCGGGTGGGCGGTGTAGGCGGTCGCGTGCCTCGAGGAGCCCTGGGGGGAGAAGAGATGAGCGATGGAGCTGGTGGAGCCCAGTGCGGCCGCAGAGGTGGGGGCAGCGTACGTGTACAGGTGAGGCTGGCTTGGCAAGTGCGCAGGGGCTGGGGCCAGGTGTGGGTGCCCCGTCGAGTGGAGTGGGCTGCCGTGCTGGAAGGCGTAGGGGGCTTGAGAGAGCGGGGCCACAAAGGCCTGCTGCCTGCGGGGGGCAGGGTTGCTGCTTCTCTCCTGTGAGGCCGGAGCAGACGACTGCTGGTTCTGGAAGGAGGAAGAAGGGAGTGAGGGCTCTGGAGGTCACTTTGGTTCGGGGCACTGGAGGCCCAGCGGAGAGGCGAGGCTCTCACTCACACTGCTCCGGGGCTGCCACAGCACAGCCTCCCCAGGCGGGCAGCGCTGTCAGAGGTCAGCCAGCCAGCCCTCGGCCTCCTGCCAACCCACCCCAACTCCGCCTAGGGAGCAACACCTTGTTCCTAAGTGTGACAGAGAAAAATGGGGGATGGGGGCCCCCGAGGGTTACCCACTCCTGCATGTCAGTAACTGCTCACTCAACTCACCCTAGTTTAGTGTCAGGGAATTTGAATGTTTCCTAACCTTCCTTTCTTGTTACGGTTTTCTTTTGTTCTAAGTTCTTCATACCCCTCTTGAGTTGTGGAGCCTAAAACACATGAACTAACTCGAACTTCCATCTGCACCTGCATATGTGCGTGTGTGAGCACACACACACACACACACACACATCACTCTTGCATGTACACTTTCTCACTACTAATACACAGTACACAAGCATCAGACTTAGCTGAGGAAAGAGCGCACACAAGTAGTGACCCTCCCTGCCCACCAGAGCAGATGGGAGGAAGAAGCACCGAATCTCAGATTCAAGTAACATGTAGGACTAGAACCAGCTGAAGTGGCCAGAAAGCTTTTCACCATCTCCTGCCTCAAGTAAACAGTGTGAGGCTCAGGCTGCTTATGATCTGGGAGACAAAGGAAGAGCAACTGGTCTCAGAGGTGCACAGAACCAGGTGTGGCAAAGTATCCTAGGCTCTTGCTAAATTCCAGACATTCCCCTATTCTTCCAGGATAGCCTAGACAGGTCTGATGGAAAAGCTGGAATGTACATCCTGACACACTTACAGAGGGAAAGAAAAAGACACACAGCACACACAGATATGACACAGGCCACAGGACACCAAATTGTGTGACACAAGAGGGGCTTCATTTGGCTTTATTCAGCAGTCCAGCCCGAAGCAGGGCTGTCCAGAGAGCAGCAAGGACGGAGGGCCCAAAAGGAAGGCAGCAGCACCGAGCTCTTACCTGGCTAAGGTTGAGCGGCTGTGCTGCACTGGTCCCCCCGCGCTGCACTCGGTACCCGGTGGGGGTGATGCAGCATCCAGACGACTGCCCACTCACTGAGGCCACGGGCTTGGTCTTACTGCTCAGGAGACCTAAAGAAGGGTCAGGCCTTGGTTAGTTATGAGTAGCCATCTGGTCAGAATTACTGAGCTAAACCTCAGACGGTACCCTATTTATCAGTCCACATTTATATGACATTTGTAAGAGTTAAGGTTTCAAGCCTATCTTATCTCCACAATTATATGTACCCCAGGCAAAAAAACTGTATTATCCACTTTTCTTTCTTGCTACAAAGCTCATAAAGGATCTTCAAAATGTTCACTTCAGTAAATATTATCTACTCTCCTGTCATGTACAAGGTGCTATTGGAACTATACATACAAGGAAGAGATAGTCCCTACCCTCAAGGAGTCTAGTTTTATGTAGGGACAGATTAAACAAGCACAGAAATGACACTGTGAAGACAAGTAAGATACTGGTAATATTTAGGACATTTAAGTATCAGAAGGGTTTAGAGCACGCTTGTCCAGCCCACAGCCTATGGGCTGCATGTGGCGCAGGACAGCTTTGAATGCAGCCCAACACAAATTCATAAACTTTCTTAAAACATTATGAGATCTTTTTTCAATTTATTTTTTAGCTCATCAGGTATCATTAATATTAGTGTATTTTTTTTATGTGTGGCCCAAGACAATTCTTCTTCCAATGTAGCTCAGGGAAGCCAAAAGGTTGGACACCCCTGGTTTAAAGGCAAGCAAGATTCTATCTTGCTGGGCACTCACAGTCTTCAAACTCTAAGAAACAGCAGGGCAGTTCAATGAGCAAGATCAATTTTCAAAACTTGCTTCCTTCTGTGATCCCAGTAGGAAAACTGGAGCAGGTATTCAATGACCTGTAGAGTGCCGACAATTCTCAGGACCCAACAGTAGAGAGAACTCCTAATATTCTTGTTCAGTAGCCTGGCATCAGGAAGTTTTGCCTTGTTTGCAATGGGGAAGTTGTCTACTTCTGAGAAGAACCACACTTAACAAAATACTCTCAAATTAGAAAGAACCCTGTTTATGTCTCTGGCAGTAATGCAATTCATAGTAAAACACTAATTTACAAAAGGATGGCAGATACGGCTATACTGGCACCAAAAATTCATGCTCCCCTCCTTTGGGGTAGAGGGTTGTCACTGGGAAACAGCTGCATAGTCAAGGACTACATTTCCTGGGCCCTTGGGCCTCTGGGTGGGGCCATGTGATTAACTTTCACGATTTCCAAGACAAACGAAGGGCCATGTGATTAATTTTCACAATTTCCACGACAAATGAAGTTAAGAAATGTATGTTCCTCCTCCAAACTTTCTTTTTCCTCACTGGATGCAAGCATTATTCCTAGGTTCTAATCCTTTAGTCACTGAGGCCTACCAACTAGCAACACCAGCACAGGCATGGCACAGTAGTAAGAAGTGAACGTCTATGGTCTCGGCCAGGCGATCTGGGGCTTGTTGCTGCAGTGAGCATTACCCAAAAACAACCACAGGGCCAAAGCCCAGCATCTAACAGAGCAAAAAAGACAGAACTGTAGGTTGATATAAACCCACAAAAACATCACTGCCATAACACTGGGCGAGGAAAGATCTGCAGTACATACTGTTTTCCATAAAAACTTTTGCAATCATATTTATTTAATATTATCAGTTCCAATCCACTTCTGGATTACCAAAATCAAGTCACCTGTGGCAAAAAATTTGCTTGCTAATTCTCCCAGCCATACAACATGGCTTATCAACCTTCTCCTGTCAACCGTGTGTGCATTTCTGAGACTACAAATGCATTTTTATGTTAATCCAAGCAAAATAAAAATAGAAAGATAAATTGATGGCCAAAAATAATTTCACAACACAAGAAACAGATTTTGGAATTAAACAGTTTTTAAGAAAAATCTATGCACTGGTCTGTACCACTGGCATAAGCAGATGACAGCTACATGTTACGGCTACACACATGGAAGAAAAACTCAACTCGACCTGTGGAGACACTCACCTGAGGCCTGGGTTGCTACTGTGCAGTCACCAAGCTGCGTTTTCAGGGGAGGCACAATAATGGTGCGGGTGCCAGGGCCGTCCCCCACCACTCGGCTGGGGCCCTCCAGAAGGGGCCCGCTATTGCCCCGAAGAGCACTCAGGGCATCAGCGGAATACGGGCTACTCAAGGAGGAATCAGAGTCTGGAGAATCATTGACAGTGACGTAACTGATGACATTAGACCTTGCCTTCAGGCCAGAGCTGAGAAGAAAATACAGGAAAATTCAACCCCCGTTAGCAATGTTTCTTTGATGGCCTCTGGTCCTTCCATAGTAATGATGATGATGACGATGACAATGCCAATGACAGTAACGATAGCAGCAGCAGTAAATTTATGAGTGCTCCTTATGCACAAAGCACTAGTCTTACACTCTACATACCTCTCATTTAATCCTAACAATACTTCTTTGAATATCCCCATGTTGCAGATGAGGAAACTGAGACATAGGGAGATTAAGAGACCTGACTAAGGGCACACACGTTATAAGTGGATAAGGACTCAGATCCAGGAAGGAATGACTCCAGAGTACACACCTGTGACAACTATTCCATGATGCCCCTTAGCCATTTCCATTCAGTTACCCAACAGTATTCTTCAAACACCACCTTTTTTCACATCACCCTAATAGGCTATAAATCATTCCTTATATCTAATCAAACTTTTCACCATATGTATTTTTTTTAAGTTGCTTCGTAAACTGATCCCCTACTTTACTAACTTTAGTTTTTCCCTATTTTTTAATAAGCTTGACTCTAGTCAAAGGAATCCTGCTGTTTATATAATATTTGCAACTACTAGGCCACTTTTCCTCACGGGAAAGTTTACTTTTTCTCTTCCCCAAATCAGTTCAATAACCACTTTAAAAACTTAAGAGTCTACTTACCATTTGTAAATACCATTTTGTAAATAGCCCTTTGAAGTAGTTCATTCTAGAACTGCTCTTTCAAATTCATTTAAACTCTACTTGTGACTCTGTTTACTTAGCCTCCTAAGTTATTTTCAAGCATGAATCTTCAGGTAAAAGGCGGCTTATTATTCCCCCTTCTACACGCCTCACACTAACCCCCTATGAAGAATACAACCCTGAACAACTGAGGTAACAGACTACAGTAAGCTTGCACTGAGAGAGAGAGGCATGTATCTACTCTGTCTTAATTAACTGCCCAGTTAAGGACTTGGACTAAGGTGCCTGGATAAGAGGAAATTCTCTGTACTTAAGTTCTTAACCTGTCAGACCATTAGCAGAGGATAAAATGATCTACCTCTTCCAAAAAGAACATTTAGATTAAGAAATTACATGAGTTTCATTGCAACTAACTGCTGTTTATATGTTTCTGCTCTATAATATTTTCAGACTCTATAGTTCCTTAAAGGCAGGGGATCATGTTTAATACAATGTGCACTCCAAGCCAGAGTGGCCTGACAACTTAATATACACATTCCATCTAGTACATATGAAATGCTCATTTAACTGATGGACGTGTTGAGTATTAAAGAAATTTGACAATGTTCAGTTAGGGACACCTGGGTGCTTTGGCTCACTAATCTAAGGCCATGCTTTCAAAATACCTCTTTTGAGCCCTTCCTTTCACAGCCAAACTGGGCCACCTGCCTGAAGCCAATAGTCCAAGGTCAAGGGTAGGAGCCACCCAGCCAGTAAACCAGTCACCCATCTTACCTACTGGGCTTGTATTTGTTGTCCTCTTCCTCATCGGTGTCACTACGGATAGTGATGACACTCACAGGGGGGCTGGGAGTGTCTGGGATGACGATTGGCTGGTGCTGATCCTGCGCAGGAACCAGGGGGTTATAAGACGTGGTACGTAGGGGACTGCTCCCAACCAGCGAGCAGCCTTGAGAAGGCAGAGCATCCAGAGAGGACCTGCAGGAAAAGATCATCAGAAAAACTGCTCAGTTCTTGGCCCCCCAAACCAGACATCTTTTCCCCAGTACTTTCCAGTTTGCTCTTTGATTCATGAAGCCAACAGACTTAACTATGAAAGTTCCAATAAAGGGGGACAAGAACATCAAACTACAGCAGAAATTTATTTTTGTATGCCCTCTACCGCACAGTTAAATTTCACTCTGTAAAGTGGGCAGAAAAAATAAAAACGGCGTAAAGAGGGCCAGGAATCAAAATGGCAGCAGAGAGAAAGGGTCGGCAGAACGGATACAGTTGGTCCACTCGCCCAGAGGAAAAGCTCAGCCTCCCTCAACCCTGGATGCTTCAGCCACTAAGTGCAGTCAAAATCTCTCTCAAACTGGTCCAGTCTTAATATCAGCTTAACAGAGACTTACTTAGAAGAGACTGGAGCAGATTGCTTATTCTTCTTTGAAGGCAAGGAACTGGAATGTTGTTGTCGGACAACATGGGCAACACCAACATTCAGGGGCTGAGCTGTGGCCAGTGTCACATGGTTAGTGAGCAAGGATGGTTGCTGCATGATGGTGCTATACTGGCTGCCATGAGAGTGGGCATTCCTGCACCAACAGAAAGAAACAAAAGAGTGAATGCCTAACACACTGGGAAATCAGAGCCAAATAGGTGTTCAAAGTACTTAAAACAACCAAAAAGAGTTGCATTTTACTTGTTACATAACACTTGGATTATAAGACTTTAGGTTTTCACTGTATGAGTTCTAATTACATAAGATTCTCTTTAACACTGAAGTAAATAATTCCTGATCTTAGAACTTACTGTTTTCCTATATTCAAAGTCTCCTTGCAACTCCATCTCTAGCCTCATATGGGTTCTCTTCTTCAAGGATTTCTTCTCCTTTCCTTTATTTTTCCCCAGTTTCACCAAGTCATCAAGTGTGCCCACCCTAAGGGACCTGCCCTTGCAAATCTCCCAGAGATGGCCTCAGGATACTTGCCTCCAGTCTGTGAGCTGCTGGCCACTGCCCAGGGCCTCTGGAATCACTGCTGTGGGCTGGACAGAGTTGTGCAGAGCTACCCCAGGCAACTGTTGCCAAGTTGAAGGCAGGAGAATTTGTTGGGTTCCTCCAGGCCAAGCCTGCTGTAAGGAAACACATAAAAAGATCCAGACTTGACTCCTTCTTGGTTTTGTTTTTTTTTGTTTAGATGAAAGAAAAAATTGTATCTTAAGAGGAGTTGCTTGTAGATTGTTAACTTGCAGAGATTAAAAAAGAAAGGTCAGAGGGGCTCAAGGTCACAAGTCTTAGGATCAGGGAAAGAGAACACACTGCTTTGTCTTGCCACCTCCACAACCTGATCACCAGGGTATTCAAGCAAAGAAGATCCCTGGGGTTAAGAGTTTCTACTACACTGTAAAGAAGTTCTGAAAGTTCAGAGATTATAAACTCTGGTTAAATGGTGGAAGATTACTTTTGCAAAGATTCTAAAAATAAGTCTGAAAGAGTTAAGACAGCTCCCTTGAGATTAAAAATAGGAATTTTAAAATTTGAGCGCTAATCAGGTATCAGGTCAATTCAACCCATAAAACAAAGGGGAGAGTCGTTCCTTTTAAAAAGGGTAGTACTTGGGAAATGGAGCCAGATGTGGATGACCAAAGGCCGAGAATCCTTTGGCAAACAAGCTTGTGACAGCAAAAGAAGGTTAACTTCATCACGTATGGCCATTTAATAGAATTTAAAATAAGTAAAATATTCATGAAATAGATGCAGAGAGCACCATATTTTGTTTTTAGTAGTTATCTAAAACATTGTTGTATGTATCATTTGTAGAAACATACCTCAACATAAAAACTAATCACTACAAGAAAGTACATCATTTCTGGTTTTTAACAAGTGATGCCACTAGCAATAGAGAGCAGCACATATGTTTTCTGTACTTCTTACAGAAATCCTGGCATTTTCTAAAAAAAATGGGAACAGATTTGTAAATTTCCTTTTTAAACTTGACTTCTACAGTATAGTCACCTACAGTGCTTGGGTACATATGGTTCTATTTCTTGAATTTCAAACTGCAAGGCCATCAAGAGACTGTTTTAAAAATATTTCTGCAAGTAACAGATCCACTTGTTACAAATACTGGTTCCAAACAAGAAGCCTTCAAAGCAGAGAAACTGCAAACATGTCTGCTACCATAAGCAGAATTTAAAACAAAACAAAACAGAAAATAAGAGAAGTATGTTGTCACACCATGCGTCTTTCCATAAGCCAACACCTGCACAAGACAAAGCATGAAGTTTAATACAGAGCAAGGAATAACATTCCAACGTGAGGCAGAAATCTCGCGTTCCAAACGACGAAACTGTTTTGATAGAGGAAGAACAAAAATATGCAAAGCTTAGCAAATGACTAGTGCAAACTTAAGAGAAGCAGCAAAGGAAAAGTATCAACTAACATTCCCAACCTCAAAACTATAGGTGAGCAAGTTAAACCCAGTGGTTTGGATCAACTGAATTGGAAACAGATCTGACTGCCTTGCACTCAGGTTTTATGCTTATGATATAACTAATCTGGAGGTGATAATGACTTAAAAGTGAAAACTAAAAATATCCAACAACCAAAGTATGTTCCTGGAACTGTTTTACTACCTTGCATCCTTGAGAAACAACAAAAGCAACTGAAAGCTATTTTCAAAGATGAGGAAATTTCAGGAGTCAACCGTATCAGATTAGGTTTTTAAATGTTTGCCTAATTTTAAATGTCAAATAATAAAATGCTGTATGTCCAACAAAGAATTCTAACTCCCCCAAATAAACCAAAACACATCTAAAAATTCACTCTTAAGGTAACAAATCCTGAAATACACCTCCAAGTCCTGTTTGTTTGCTTTTCCTATCTCTAAGCCCCATATTATATTTACTGTTGTATTTAGTTACTTTTCCCCATGACTTTTAGTAATAAATATTGTACTTGCATAAAGTTTTTCAGCCATATTTTCACCTTTGTATAGAGACCTATTTGTAAAATAGTTAATTTCTCCATAAACCCCTAAAAATGAGTTCACCTTTAATATCAAACCAACAAATAAAATGTGATCTAAAAGGATTCTATAGGGAGCATCTTTAAATGGAACATAGAAGCTGCTACTGATCATGAGTAACAAAAGAGTTATCTTCATGTATTCATAGAAGGAAATACTGTCAACCCAATAAATTAAGGGTATCTGAAGCATTTCTATATGCACAAAGTTTTAGAAGCTTAAAACAAAAAATGAAGAAGGAAGCTAACTTGCCAAGGAGTTCAAATTTTGGCCATCTGGGTACCTGTGGCAGAGCCAAACTAAAGGCCATGTCTTTCATTCTCAAGGATCAGAGGGTAATAGACAGGGCAGAAAACATAACAGAATTGGTGCTTTTCTGAGACTACACCAAAAGCTTATATCATACTAGGCTGGCAGAGAAGAGCCAAGGGCCCTGGCTCCTTACAGAGCCACACTGAATATGAACATCAGAGTGACACAGGGCTTCAGCAAATGTTGGGGAGGAAAACAATGAGACATTAAAGATGTAGCAAGGACACAGCCACAAGATGGCACATGCTTCCATGCCCTCTGCAAAGACGAGGTTGAAAAAATTTTTTGAAAAAATGAGAAAACCAGAAGAAAACAGAACAAAAACAAACAGGAAAAAATAAAAAAGAAGAAACTCAAGAAACTCCGTTAGTAACACAATCAAGTGAGGGGAATTACCAGTACAGCGGCAGTCTGTTCAACCAGCGCCGGCCGGCCGGCTGCGCAGCTCAGAGTAAAAGGCACCGCGTACTGCGGAGTGATGGTGGCTACTTGAGGGTGGAGAGTTGCTACCATTAGTGGTGTACAGCTTCCCTGAAACGTAGATTAGGCAGGTGAGTGAAACAAACACGGAGGCAGGTTATCTGGATTCAGAAGGGTTCTCATTCCCCCCAAGTTATTCCTGACAACAAGCAGTCATTTTCTGTCACCTAAAATGCATGTACCAAATACAACATGCCCCTGCAGCTGCACACAGCACTAGCCCACTAGGTCAGATGTCAATGGCCTAAAGCAAAAAAGGATAGGGATCCTTCTTGGGCCAGATTCAGAGGGTCAGTTCTACAAAACTCAGTTCACAAAGGCATGTATTATGAATTCCTACTCACAAATTGGGGGTTTGGGATTTCAGAATTTCCTTTGTGTCATGGGCCACAAACATTTACACAGAAAACAGAAATTATGTTTGTGGCTTATTTGAATACTTTATGATTTTTTTGCCCTTCTTAGTCACATGCTCCACGGCAGGTATAAAGTTTCAAAGCTTTCTAAGGCTAAACACACGGAATAAAAGAATGTAATACTTGAAGAGGCATCCTGATATGATTCAGCCTCTCAACAGTCATGAAATTCTGGAAGAGTGAGCAAAGTGGCCACTAAGGGAGCAAAAGGGGAACCTCTTACTTTAAGAATCAAGACATTGTTACATGTGTACTATACCTCGAAGAGCGCCAGGATGAAAATTTCACTTCATCTCATAATATTAAGAGTAAACTTACTTAGATTCTAGATATTTCTCCCTGCAAGCCTAAGACACTGCAGAGTTGCAACAGTGTCTGGAACAAATAAAACCATCAATGTTTCATTCTAAGTTCACTGAACCATGACCAAGAAAGATCTTATAGTCAAAAGCAAATACCATTTTCTAGAACAAAATGTACTGAAGCATACTGAGCATCCCAGGTGCCGTGGCTCTTACCTGCGTGAGAACTCCTGACTGTATCTGGAGTGGCTGCGCAGCGGGCGCCTGGGGGACGATCGGCACAGCATTATCCATCCTCACGGGGAAGCCAGAATGCTTTGTAGTGGCCTGCAGTCCAGCTGCAGGAAGCAACATCACAGTTAAATGCTTGGCTAGGTCTGAGGGGAGGGATTGTTTGTTTAGGGTTCCTTTGTTTCTAGCTTTTCTCTTCAAATAATCTACCATAGGTTTTACTTCTAGACTCTTAAGACAAAGGAGTTTCACACAAGTCCAGGGAGTTAAGAAAAGGGAGATATGGCCCCTTTAGGTTAGATTAATGAAAATATGTCTGATACAGGAAGGGAAGTTTTAAGGGAATTCTAAAATAATTTTTACCCTACAAAACTTAAAACACACCACAACCAACCACTCCCATTAACAGTACAGGCAAAAACAAACAAAAACCTTCAATTAGTAAGTTATAGTCAACTTTTGGTCAACTTAGGAAAAAAGGGTGTTTTTAAAATGTAATCTATTAAAAAGCAAAGACTTAAATATAACTTTTGGTAAAATTAGACATTATGAAAAGCTCAATAATTTATCATGTAAGTATCCTTTTGTTTAAGTTATTTTAAGGAGATGTTTTACCCTATTCCTCAAAAAATATCACCTCGTTCACAAATTAGTCATTATCTTTCCTTTAACCAGTAGGTGAACTGAAGAAATTATGCCTACAATAAAAATGCTTAAAAAATAGACATGTTGGTTTACAGAAACACTTTTTTCTACTTATTTTAGAAATCTGCTCTTATCATTGACAGCTTTCCAATAAGGCTCTTTCGTAACCTGGATAGCTAGAAATGTCAAGAACTTTGTCCTACCTTTAAAATAGTGGCCATGTCTCATTTATATTTTTATTCATTATGCTCTGGACAAAAACGCAGAATAAATGTTTCCTACAAATAGAAATAGCTCATTCTGGGGAAAAGAGGGTTCTCGAGAGATTTCCCTTCGCCAAGAATCAAGAAGAGAGCTTTCTTTTAAACCTACCCTACCAAAACATTCAATATAGAGAATTTAAGTTCCTATTATGCCTCTATTCACTAATGCCTTCAGTTTTGTTAAGTGGGAATACAAATATTTTAATCAGTGACACTTTTTAAGCTACTCCCAACTAATTTCTCTCAGTATTACTATGGAGATATCAAATGAACATAACTCATAAACACTTATACTGTTGTTTTCAGCAAGTTAAGTCTTCCAGTTTTCCATTTCAATGATTTGAGTAGTAAGTTGCATACAGGAAAACATAAATACAATGTACAAAGTAAGAGAGACTAGGTAAAATCATAATTAAAACATTCTAACAAGTTTTTTTTTTAAGTGCCACTTATATAAGAATAAAAGGTAAAAAATTCAGATATCCAGATAAAAAAAATTTACCAACCATTCTTCCTAAGGCAATGCTATCTAATAAGAAAGCTAAGCAACATTAAAATTCTTATCTGGGAGTCCAGGACACATGGCTAACTACAAAAGCAAGGTTATTGTAATAGGCTCCTACAAATTAGTAGGAACTGAGGAGGCAAGATTTAGAAAGCAATGTTCACTGATCTATGTGTCTCAGGGTGAAGTAAAAAGGGACAAACTTATAGGATAATAGTTTCCACTGAGCAAATGTGTATGTATCTATTTTGGTCAACTAGAATAGTATAGAAAGTATTATTTATAGTACTAACCTACAAATGTGACTCTAAGTAAGAGATTGTTATAGTAATTTGGGCTAAACCATAGCAGTCAAACTAGTTTAAAACTAGCTTCCATCAGGGAAGCCCAAGTAGAAACAAAAAATTAACAAAAGGCCAATACTTTTGGAAGGTTCTCCCCTGAACTAAGAAGGATTAATGTTTTGTTTTGTTTTTGGTGACCATCGCCCTTTAAGTAAAAAACCACGGAAGAATGAGAACAGAAAAAGTGTCTAATTTCTGAGGGTGTATTTCTCCTCTAAATATAAACATCTTATAAAAGATCAGATGGTGAAAGAAAAGTAGACAACCTGGAACAGAAGACTGTTGGGCAGAAACCAGCATATGACTGTGGCTGGCAAACAACTGACAAACTCTTCACAGCTATTTGAGTTGAATTACTGAGACATCATTTAGAATAATACTTCAAAATATGTAAGCTATGAACCCTACTGCCTGGGTTCAAATTGTGGTTTTACTACTAACTAGTTATAAAGACTTTGGGCAGATGAGGAAATCATGATCCATTTTCTCAAGTATAAATTCGGCATGACATTACCCACCGTTCCTAGGATTGTTGGGAGAGGATGAATTAGTACATATAAAAGCACTCAGAACATTATCTGATGTGTAGTAATATAGATCAGTTTTCATCATCATCATTTCCTTAATTTAAAAACTCCCTTTTGTTTGGAAATATTTTAATTTGCTCTACCTAGTTCCTCAGGCAATTTAGACTTCCTAAATAGGAAAAAAATTTCCAAAGCTGACACTTACCTAATTATACCAAAAGGGTACGTTTTACCACTTTCCCTCTGTACATTTCAGTTTACATTTTGTTTTATTAAGAAAACAAAAAAGGTCTTCTGCTTCATCTCTGAAATAATCATCTGAGAAACAGCAGAAAATTTGGAAGTCCCACATTGATCCAATGCAACTCACTTTGAAAAAGGTGAGGGGGGAAGTAAGGTGTCTATTTGCTAAATTCAGTAGAAGAATCATTCAACATATGACAACCCAAGTATAGAATTTACAACTATGAAGCATACGCAGGAAATTATTTGGTAAGTTAGGCTAAATGTGCACTGACAGGTTGTGAAATCTGCTCCTCCTCTCCCTGGTTTACAGCTCTATCACTCTCCTGTCTTCCTGGTAATCTCTCAGTCCCCTAGCCCCTCTTTTCCTTCTGCTTGCTCCAACTCTGTCAGAAACCAAACAAACAAGAGTCGAAGTCAGTATGTAACTCAAGTAAAAACACCAACGCTACCTGCGTCTATGTAAAGTGTTACAAGCAGCACGAATCCTGGTTTATGCCCCCAGGGCACTGACAGTGGAAAGACACAAATGTGTCATCAGAAAATATCCTGAATGTAGTAACTTAACCTTTTGAATGGCTCACCAGATTACATTTCCCATATTTCAGGGGGGAAAAGTGAACATAGTGAATTATAGAATAATGAGAAAATGGGAAAAGATGGGAATGTGAAAATTAAAACCTTATTACAACACAGGGGGTCAGAGCTGCCTCTTCAGCTTTTCTGTTTCTGTTGAGAGTTCATAGGAACAGTATGATTCAAAAGCTGGTAGATAAAACTTAATGCCTTTCCCACACAGGCACCTCAGCTTGTAGAATTTTCCAGTTCAAAAAATAATCCTTATTTTTGATTTATCCTAAGAAGCTTCCACATTCTTAAACATGATTTCTATATTTTATAATAAAATCACCTTTTATTTGAAACACTATAATTTTATTTTATAATGGAATAATATAGGAAATAACATTCAACATAGGGGAAGCCGGGATGGCTCAGTGGTTAAGCGCTCACTTTGCAGCGCCAGGGATCAGGGATCGAATCCCGGCCCCGGCCCGTGCAGAACCATATGCTGAACTGGGAGCTCCCCCAGTTCAGTTCTCTCTCTCTCTCTCTCTCTCTCTCTCTCTCTCTCTCTCAAAAATAAATAAATAAAAATATTAAAAAAAAACACACACAAAAAAAAAACATTCAACATATAGCAACCGTGTTTACAATAAAAATTTTCCAATGTATATATATATATATATATATATATATCCTGCAGCTTGAGATGCAAGCTTATACAAGATATATTATGGCATTGGTACAAGGTCTTAATGGGCAAGAAAACTGGTATGAGACAGTTCAAATAAGGAAAAGTTAAACGAACTCCTGTAATGTTTCAGGCAGTATCATAATTAGAGAAATAGCCATTATAAAGAGGATAAATCTACTTTGTTCATTTCAGTGATTGACATAATCAGCGATCAAAACCATCGGACTAGATCCCTCCTGCGGGCCCGCCTAACGCAGGCAGGCCTGACATAACACCCTACGCTACAGGCGTCTCCCCACTCACTTTGAAAAGCAGGTGGACACACTATAAACGTCTGTTGGAATGGATCTGTCTGCGTGCAGAGCTGGGTGGTTCCAGGCTGCAAGGAGACGCCCTGCTGGGCAACTCCAGGAACTGGCGCTGCAGATGATGGGTACAAAGCTGACTGGTAGTTCAGCAGGGAGACATCTGAATTAGCCAGAGAAAGAGTAGCAGCTGCTGCAGTGGAACTGGAAGCTAAAACGCTGGCCTAAAAACAAAAGCATTATAGAGATATTTTTACACAAACAGAATTTATCCAGAAAAACTTAAAACAACTTTTAAAATATAATACTGTCTTTGAAATAACTCTCTGCTTAAGAAAATTTCCCAGTCTCTAAATTTAAGGCCTATTATATGATAAGGCTAAATAAGAAAACAAAGTATAAAAAATGGTCCTATACTGGTTGAGGCTATATACACCCCAACTTTTTCTGTGCAAAAAGTTGCTGGATATGAGATTACCAAACCTCATTTAAAAAGTAGACCTTTCTAAAAAATTAGGAAGCTTACATCTTCAGAAACAAAATTAAATGTAAATATCACTGTTCAACAAAGAAATGCAAAACCACTCTTCAAGTTATTTATTGGAAACCCCAACTGAACTCTTAGAAACAGAAAGTAAATGGGTGGTTGCTAGGGGTGGGAAGAAGAGGGGAGAATGGGAGAAGGTGGTACAAACTTCCACTTATAAGATGATTAAGTTCTGGGAATCTTAATGTACAGCATGTAAAAAATATTACTGGAAACCCCCTTCCATAGATATTAATAATGAGACATATAAAAGCCTTTTAATTGGTAAGAGTCATTTGACTAAAGTCAGTACACCACCAGTGAGCAGTACAATAGCCAGGCTTCATTTATTTGACTCTGCTAAGACTCCGAGGGCATGATTAGGCCTTTTATATTTAATTTTGGTCAGCACATGACTGACAGGTGGGAAAAGTCTGCTCCGTCTTCCCTCACTTTTGCCAAGTAGAAAATTCTTAAGAAGCAACAAGATCACAAGCAAAGACTGGTTTCTTTACCTCACCCTACACTCTTACTAGTTTCTGTCCCACAGGCCTGAGTTTCCAAAACCATTTACTGAATACCTGATTGTGCACTGTATTGAGCTGGTTGCTGAAGCTCATGGTCAGATTTGTGCTTGTATTTGGGGCAACGTGCGTAGTGAAGGGACTCTTGATCTGACTCACTGTGTCATACATGTGAACCCTCCGCTTGCAGATCTCCATGTTCTGAAAACAAGACTTAACACTGAAAAAGGAGAGCAAAGAGTCAATGAAGTGAATGCTGAGATTTAGACAGAAAGTAACTCAAGATAACATGGATCAATGTTTTCCCTGAGTACTTTCAAAGAAAATGAATCAAGAGTTTTTATAACTAGAGGAGGGGTCTCCAAACTTTTCAGCCCGAGGGCTGCATTAACTATCAAACAGCAGTTATATCATCTCATTGACTGTGAACAGAAGTAGAAAAAGTAAGCGGCTGATCTTGGCAGGATACACATAAATTTCCATAATTTTTTTCTGTAGGTAAAAAGGTCTCCATGTGCCAGATGAGAGGGCCTCGAGGGCCGCATCCGGCCCGCGGGCTGTAGTTTGGAGACCTCTGCGAGGAACAGTACACATCTAATTTTTTAATTTCATAATTTTTCAGTGACAAAGAAAAGCAGCAGCGAGCCAAATATGCAAGCCCCAAAGCTGCTGCTCACATGCTATTTCCATTTACCTAAAAGATGGTAACTCAATGGAGAACCATATCATAGCAAAATGTCTCAAACCTTATCATACTCACTGATTGCTATGTGGAAAATCCAGAAGGTGCGTCATTGTCACAAATTGATGGTTAAGAGTCTTCAGAGGAGTAATTCTCTTATCTGCATCAATTGTTAGCATTTTTTTTAACAGATCAATGTATTCTCTTCGATCTGCCTTCTCTGCCAACATGTCTGTTCCTTCTAAGTCTGTGGACATATTCACCTTACGAGGAAAATCTAGAATTATTACACTTCATATTTTAACCTTTAATGCTGTCACTGAATATGTGCTTTCTCTTTAAACTATATATAGTGCTCAAGAGAAAAACCTGAGGAAATTCTTTTTATTACAGTATAATCATCTTCTTAGGTGGAAGTTCTTCTAATTAAAATCTTTTAATTTGGGTGATGCCAGGCTAGCTCAGCAGGTTGAGTGCTTGCCTTGTAACCGCGAGGTCAGGGGATCAAATTCCCGGCCCAGCCTGTAAAAACACACATGCTGAACTGCAGCATAAGTGGTAACTGCCGGGATGGTGGCAAAGGTTCTCCCCTTCCGTACTGGAGGCCCCCAGTTTGGTTCCTGCCCCGCACAGCCCCACATCCACCTGTGTGGAATGGAACTATGTCATAATCATGATCTACAATTATGGAGACTGCTCTGGACCCTCCCCCATTCTCTCTCTCTCTCTCTCTCTCTCTCTCATGTTCTCTCAAACAATAAAATAGTCTGCTAGTAGAATAAAACTAAACAAATTTCTGTTCATTCAAATTTTAAATCAAACAAGTTAAGCAAAGTGACTATTTTTTAAATATAAAAGTTTCTATTGTTGAAAAGATTAAATGACAAGTTAAAGTGTCTGAACCAGCAGTGTCCAACCTTTTGACTTCCCTGGGCCACACTGAAAGAATTGTCTTGGGACACACATAAATACACCAACACTAACAATAGCTAAGCAGCTAAAAAATAAAAATAAAAAGAAGAAGAAGGAAAAAAAAAAGGAAGAAAGAAAAATTAAAAGACTGCAAAAAATTATCGCATAATGGGGATGCCGGGATGGCTCAGTGGGTTAAGCACTCTTCTTGCAGCCCCAGGGTCAAGGATCAAATCCCAGCCCCATGCGGACCCATACGCTGAACTGGGGTATTCTCCCACTTCGGTTCTCCCTGGAGTGAGCCTCCCATGTGGAAGGTCCCTGGCGGGTTCTTGCCCTGAACAGCCTGCCTCCACCTGTGGAATGAAACTATGTAGAAAACTAATGACCTGCAACTATGGAGACTGCTCTGGGCCCTCCCCCTTCTCTCTGTCTCTGTCTCTCTCTGTCAAAAACAATAAAAATAAACCTTTTTTAAAAAAAAATCTCATGTTTTAAGAATTTGTGATGGGCCTCATTCAAAGCCATCCTAGGCCACAGGTTTGACATGCCTGGTTTAAACAGTTTTGAATGTAATAAATACTCAATAAATGTTAGCTCTTATGTAACTATTTAGTAGAGAAAATGGACAAGAAAGAAAACTTCATAAACAATATTTCAAAATACTGACATGTAATAAGACCAGTTTAGCAAAAGCAAAGAAGAAATGTATAAAAGACCCCTTTGTTAAGATTCAAATGCTCCTTTAATACATGGCAGAATATTAATGCATTTTTTTTCCGTAAAAAATAAAAACATACTAGAAGATAACATATTGACTCTATCTTTCATATAATCAACAGAAATGTATCTCTGAGTAAAGTGATACCTAAATATCTGGCTTCCTGAAAGTTTCTATACTCACCTGAGCCATGTCATCTAAACAATTAAAAATGTACTTTCGAGCTTCTTTTGATTTAATTCCAGTCTCCAATTCATGTTCTTCAGGTGTCTATAAAATATAATTTTAAAAAGTCTATCTGTACATTATTTTCACATTTTATTCTTATTAAAACGAGAATACAAAGAAACAAGTGTCATCACCTTGCCAACAGGAGACGGCAAATGTGAAAGTGAGTTACAACTAGAAAACCTTCTGGTGGTGAGATGTGACCTTGATATCTGGCCACCCTTTCAACAGTGATAAAATAAATGTGCAAGCATTGATGAAGACTGTCACGCAAGAATGGGCATGACCTTTTTTGTCTTAAAGCTACCTTCAAATGAGATAATATTTCAAATGCTAACTATAGAAAGGCTTGGAGGCAGTC
Source organism: Craseonycteris thonglongyai (assembly GCA_004027555.1). NCBI lineage: Eukaryota > Metazoa > Chordata > Mammalia > Chiroptera > Craseonycteridae > Craseonycteris > Craseonycteris thonglongyai. The sequence goes on from PVKE010016149.1 coordinate 29,255, forward strand.
ACAGGGTTAATCAAATTACTCAGAGCTCTCTCCAGTTAAAGGAGCAGGCTCAGCAGTAAAAGCCAGACCTTTGTTTAAAAAAATATATACAAGGCATTAATGTGGGCATTAGGAAAATTATGTTGTTTCGTCATATTAAAGAGTTATCTAAAAAATTAGGCATTACTAAATTACTCTAGTTTTTCCTATGACTTAATGGTGATCATTACTCTCCATACCCCCTCCTCAGCTGATTCACATATAACCTCAGCCAATGGAACTGGCATTTAAAGTTTTGTTTTTTAACTAAGGATAAAGCCAAATGGATACAATGAAACAATTTTTCAAAGTATTTCCTCTTGCAAACATACATTCTCCCAGCCCTTTCCATTCCTCCACCTCAAGATAATAACAAATTTTAAATCTAAAGTTGGGAGTTTAGTACAGGAATGGGTAGTATAGTAGGGGAGACTGACCTTAAGCCTCCACAGTGGGTACCCCAAATTAGGATCTCTGTTGAAAAACCTGGTTGTTTTTGTCCCAGCACTAAGAAGATATTCAGCTGGCAGGCCTTGTGTTTGGGAAATGTAACGAATCTGAAACATCAAAACCATCAAGACATTAATTTGGAATAAAAAGGTAAATTAAAAAAAAGAAAAGGTAAATTATTAAAAACCTTTACACTAAAACATTGGTTTTAGCCAAAACAGGTGTTGCATAGAAATGAGCTATTTGATAAAACACAAATGAAATTTATCTATAAATATATATATATTTATCTATAAATATATATATATTTATATATATAAATATATATACACACACACATATATATATGTGTGTGTGTATATATATATATATATACGGTATATGTGTGTGTGTGTATGTATGTGTGTGTGTGTGTGTGTATTTATCTATATTAACCCACTTATAAGTAATTCCCAAATACTTACTAGTAACTTCCTTGTTACCATATCTGTTATTTACAAAGAAAACTCAAGTGTTTTTGTTTTGCTTTGTTTTTCCCTTTGGCATCTATTTGTTCTTAGGGTGACACTGGCAAGTAAAAATTACATAAGTGGGAAGCTGGGATGGCTCAGTGGGTTAAGTGCTCACTTTGCATCCCCGGAGACCAGGGATCAAATCCCGGCTCTGGCCCAGGTGGATCCATATGCTGAGCTGGGGTGTGCCCCCAGTTCAGTTTTTGCCCAGGCCTATGCAGGAGGCTCCCAGTCCAGTTCCTGCCCTGCGCAGCCCCATGCCCACCTGTGGAGTGAAACTATATGGAAAACTAATGATGTCAACTATGGATACTGCTTTGAGCCCTCCCCCTTCTCCCTGTCTCTCCCCATCTGTCTCTCCCTGTCAAAAACAATAAAAATAAATCTTAAAAAAAAAAAAATTACATGAGTTCCCAGTGTACAATTCTACATAGCACTTCATCTATGTGTTACAATGTGTTCACCACCCAGAGTCAGCTTTCTTTCCAGCACCATATACTTAGCTCCCCATAAAACTCAGCTTTGAAAATTTTGTGTGTAACCACTTTTGCTTTTTTGGTATACTTCTGATACAAAGTTCAGAAAACTTTAGAAAATCTCTAGTACACAACAGAATGGTTTTCAACAAATTTTATTTCATGGATTACCACGATTTTATTGTTTTGTTTTTGATACATTATCAAATTAAAACAATTAGGAAAAAATTTCTATAAACCTCTTTCTCCCTTGGCCACTCTAGCTCCTGTCAACTGCCTATACTCTAAATTGCCACAGAGCTTATCTCATACTATAAAGCCAATCATTTAGTTTAGCTTCTCTACACCCACATCAGTGCAGGTACTGTGTCCATCCATTCAACATTTATTGAGCACCAACTATGAACTAGGCCAGCAGTTTCAAGTGTGGTCTGGGGCTACCTGGGGGTCCCCAAGATACTTTCAGGGGTCTGTGAAATAAAAACTTTTCATAATACTAAGACGTTATTTGCCACTTTCATTCTCTTCTCATGGGTGTAGAGATTTCCAGAGGTGACTGATGTGTAATGAAGTCACTGCTGTGATGGCTAGTAAAATGAGTGCTTTTATATGCACGTTTTAAAAATTTCCCAGTTTAATTGTTCACATTTCTGTTTGTTCCCACAATCTTCCCACCCCAGAAAAGCAATAGATGTGATTTGCTTCTCTCCTCATTACTGAGAGCAATACAAAAAGCCAAACTTCCTGAGCCTGCTACATGCCACATAGTGTCAGGATTTGAGGGTATGCTGATGGAATGAAACAGTCTGTGCCCTCAAAAGAGCTTACAGCACAGTGGCTAGACCAATTTTTAAAATGAAAATTCACAATTTATTTCCATGGCAAAACTCCTTCCCTCAGGAATAACTCCTTAAGAAATTGTAGCGTACCTTCTAAAGCTTGTCTGTTTTGAGACATAGATCATTTGTTACAACACGTTTCAAATCATATTACAGTGATCCCTCGTTTTTCGCGGTTAATGGGGACCAGAACCTTCCGCGAAAGCTGAAAAACCGCGAAGTAGGATTGGCCCCTAGAAATTTTCGTGTGTGCGGGTACAAGAATGTTTTAAATATGTAAACAGTATTCATACTTTACTCATTTAAGACAAAAATCACAACAGTATACGTATTTACTTAAACGTGTCAGTGCTAATTAATAAGGTTAATTACAAAACCTTATACAGTGATAAACATGAATCAACATTGCTTTCTGAGAGAGGCGAAGAGTCTTGTGTGGGTGGCGGAGGAGAAGCTCTCACTTGACTCATAGAAGCTTTAGGCTCACTCGGAGACTCTTCTGCTGGAGGCGCTGACGGTAGAGCCGGGGGCTTTACCTTGGAGAGAAACATGGTGATGGGTAGTTGTTGTCTTTGTTTTTTCTTTTCCTTCAAAATTCCCCTGTCCAAGGACATAACCCCGTCAACACGATGGCTGAACTCGACAGCTCGAACCACATTGTCGTCCATGTCTTGTGCAAATTGTTGCATCGCTCTTGCCATGTTGCACAATTGTTGCAGATTCTCCAGGGTAAGGCCACGCTTTTCAGTTTCTTCTTCGTCTTCCTCTTCGTTTTCTTCCTCACTTGCAGACTTTGTCATCTCAAGGAGGTCTTCATCGGTCTCTCATTGGTCGATGTCGCACCGGAAACC
>PVKE010016150.1:0-32348 GCA_004027555.1 Craseonycteris thonglongyai
AGGTGGGGCTTGGCAGAGGCTCGGCTGCGGCTGCTCTGCAGGACCGGGATGCACTCTAAGCACGTCTGTTGTTGCCCAGCGTGCTCCCTCAGTGTCCACTGAGCCGCTGCCCTCACTCCAAGAGCCCTGTCTTCAAAAGGTGCTCCCTCACAGACAACCTTTGGAGCTCAGCTGTGTCTCCTCTGTGAATCAGGGGTGCGGAGCTGCTGCGGTCTGGTGCCCTGCTCTCACCCCGCCGGCCGGGAAGTGCCGCCGCCCTGCTCCACAGTCCCTGTTCCACTTTAGGCTCTGTGATCTGATTAGGGCACCGCGTGTCACCCCTTGAGTTGGGATGTTAAATTGTCCACATTCCTGTGGGGCTTCCCCGCTCCCTAGGTCTCGGCTTCCAGCGTGCCCTGGGTCTAGCTCCAGTTTGGCTGTAGTCCCCCAATCCCCCTTTGTTTTCGCCCGCCCCGGGCCGCGCTCCGCGCTCAGTTCCTGTCCCCAAACTGCTCCTTCTCCCTCCCTCTCCCGCTCTCCCCTTTTTCCTCTAACCTTTGTGTGTTGTTCTGCGTTGTGTGGTTCTCTCAGTTGAGGGTGCTTCTCAGGGTTTCCCTTGTGGGTTCCTTTTTGTTCGTAAGTCCCTTCCCAGGTAGGTGTCTGGGTTCTGCTCTCATGCCGCCATCTTGCTCTCCTCCAACATTATGTTTTTTTGGCACTGCAATACTACTGCCACACAACAGGCAAATGCATTTACCTTTTAAATTAATGAAACAATATGATTCCTTCCAGTCTGTGTTAAAATTATAGGTTTGTTTTCTCTTATTTGGTCCACTCATTTTAGGACTAAAAAAATAAAATCAAAAATAGTTATAGAACTACACTATCATATCAAATTGCCACCATAATAATAGATTACCTACCTTGCTTTTAATTCATTTAAAATCGAATATATCGAAACACTGTGATCCTCGCTAACCGTCACGACCCGATCAGTCCAGCAACCGCAATCAAAATGGCAACTTTGCGTCTCCCGGTTGGGTGGAGGAGAGTTTCAAGAGTGCGGTGACTAAACAAGACGTGACATGTATAAAGGCGAAAGCTAGGGAAAAACTTATACATACGATATCGCAAACATACCAACAAATATAATAAACCTGTGTAGATACTCAAACAGTATTTTAAAATTCTAACAAATGTATAAAAATAAATTATAGTTTTACTTAGTGTTTATGAAAAACTTCTGATGCAGTCAAATAATGGTGGGTGCACACTATAGCATTTTCTTCCTAACCAGATTTTCTAATAGGAGCCATTTGGATATTTAAGAATGGGCAGAAAGGCTTGTCTCATGATAACTGAGGTTTTGTTATATTTGGTTACTGCAAAAATAATTGTGGTTTCAGACCATGAAGTTTAAATCTTTATAACTAGGCTCAGGCACATCTTTATCAATCAGAATAGGAAACATTACAATGAACATATTTTTGCCAACAAGAAATAAGTTTATTCCTGTAGAGTAAAAATTTGTGCTTCAGAATTTGACAAACTCTTGGAAAGCATTTTCTGCATCCTGCTGATTGTAGAAGCATTTTCCCTATAAAAAGTTGTCGAGATGCTTGAAGAAGTGATAGTCAGTTAGAGAGAGGTCAGGTAAATATGGTGGCTAAGGCAAAACTTCATAGTCCAATTCATTCGTCTTTTGAAGCATTGGTTGTGCGACATGCTGTCGGGCATTATTGTGGAGAAAAATTGGACCTTTGTTGACCAATGCTGGCTGCAGGCATTGCAGTTTCTGGTGCATCTCATCAGTTTGCTGAGCAAACTTCTCAGATGGAATGGTTTTGTTGGGATTCAAAAGCTGTGGTGGATCAGAACAGCAGCAGACCATGACCATTTTTTGGTCCAAGTTAGGCTTTGGGAAGTGTTTTGGAGCTTCTCAGTCCAGCCACTGAGCTGGACATCTCTGGTTATCATATGAAATCCACCTTTCGTTGCACATCACAATATGATCGAGAAATGGTTTGTTGTTGCAGAGAGTAAGAGAAGACACCTCAAAATAACGATTTTTGGATTTTCGGTCAGTCCATGAGGTACCAACTTACTGAGTGAGCTTTTTCACCTTTCCAATTTGCTTCAAATGCCCAACAACTGTACAGTGGTCAACATTGAGAACTTCAGCAACGTCTTGTATAGTTGTAAAGAGTATCAGATTTGATGAATGCTCTCAACTGGTTGTTGTCAACTTCTGATGGCCAGCCACTATGCTCTTCATCTTCAAGGCTCTCATCTCCTTTGTAAAACTTCTTGAACCACCACTGTACTGTACGTTCATTAGCAGTTCCTGTGCCAAATGTATTGTTGATGTTGTGAGTTGTCTCTGCTGCGTTACAACCCATTTTGAACTCAAATAAGAAAATTGAGAAATTCCGGATGGCTCAACGGGTTGAGTTCTTGCTTTGCAGCCCCGGGGTCTGAGGGTCAAATCCCAGCCCTGGCCTGTGTGGACCCATGTGCTGGAATGGGGTGTGCTTTTCTTGTGGGAGGCCCCCAGTTTGGTTCTTGCCCCCTGGTTTGGCCCCTGGCTCAAAGGGGGTGTGCCTCCCATGCGGGAGGCCCCCAACCCAGTTTCTGCTGTGCGCAGCCTCTGCCCACCTGTGTGGAATGAAACCATGTCGAAAACTGATGACTTACAACTGTGAAGACTGCTCTGGTCCCTCCCCCTTCTCTGTTTCTCTCTGTCTGTCTCTGTCAAAAACAATAAAATAAATCTTTTTTTTAAAAGAAAATTGCTCTCATTTGCTTTTTCTCTAACATTATTTCCATACTCTAAAATAAATATAAAGAGGAAGTAATAAGTCATTAGTAAAAAGAAGGAAAGCGAGAAATGTGCATTCAAATGATGTATAACATAACCACGTTTATTTAAGAATGTATTCCAATATCAAACAGTAAATTTGAACAATTTAAAACTGCAATTGCTTTTGCACCAACCTAATTTTGCTAACATTATACTAATCAATTATTTATTTATAGTCATGCTCTTCAGAGTATTCTCAGTTTTATTTACAGTTGAAATACTCAAATTCGCCTTATAATATCAAGATGCAATATGCTTTCTCTCTAGGAACCATCTCTTTTTGCTGTTGCTAAATTGTTAGAAACTGGTCTAGTTAACATGCACCGAATAGAAATTCTATGGAGACCTCTAACTGGTCATCTACTTGAGGTAACCTCTTTTTTAAAAATTATTATTAAATGTTTTTGTTAAGAATAAAGACATATACAGTGAACTGATGATTTTGGATAACCATATGAAAAATCCGTATTAACTTGTTTTTTCTGTTCTTATATCTATGTTTTATCAGGGACAAAAGTTTTATAGTAATTGCTTTGATGTAGAAATAGTTTGGGGTTTTTTTTGGCTGAAAATGGATGATAGATCAATTAAATCTCTGCAGTCTGCTTCAGCTGTTAGCCTGGGACCATTTTCTTTTATTATACAATCTTTTGATCACCTCAGTTTCAGCTAGTTGTGAAACTTCAAGGCAATTGGGACTAAATTAATAGTAAACACTGCTTCTTTATAGCCTTTCCTATGATTATGAGATCTTCTACAAAGGGAAAAACTTGTTTGATATTATGAAGTATAGATAGTTCCAGGGAATTTTATCTGGACTTGTATTCACTTGTATTCAACTTTGGGTGATTCTTAATAATTAGCTGTTTTTTAATAACATATGCTTCTATAAGTATACATATTTATGTGCAGTTTAGATTTAGGTTGCCATGATCATTTTATATTATTATAGTAACCTGAGAAAGGTTTGTTTGTATTATATCCTCATGACTTACTTATATTATAACTGTAAATTTGGACCTCTTACTCCCTTTCAACTTCCCTACCATTCCCCCCCAAACCCTTGAAAATTACTATTGTTTGTAAGAAAAACAGATATGCTTGTGTTTTTCTTCTTCTTCTTCTTTTTTTATCCCTCCCCCTCTTATTGGGATTACTTTTATGAGCTATTAAAGGATATATGCATATTTCTTTATTATGGACATTCTTATCAAATGGCCAAAAGTATGTTTTTAAAATGCTAGCACATTGTTTGATTATGAGAGTAGACCTAATTAGAAACTTTAGTATCTGCTTCTTTTGTTTACTGTGATGACATAATTTACTTTCATGAAATCCTTTCTTTTCTATGACTTGTTTAGTTTCATCTTTTATCTTCTGTCTCTCTATTGCTTCCTCTTGCCCCTTATTCAGAAGGTAAGCTTACTTACATTTTGGTTGTAACATTTTTCTTCAACCCTTAATTGATGAACATTTGACATTTTTTAAATATGAAAGAATAGAAAATGTATGTTTTTATTTTTCTTTTCTCAAAATGATGTGTGAGCATAAGTATATATAGTATATATTTAATCTTTGTTCAACAAATGTGCCTTCAGGTCTGCCAGCACCCAAATTCTCGAATGAGAGAATGGGGAGCAGAAGCTTTAACTTCACTTATTAAATCAGGATTAACATTTAACCATGATCCTCTACTTTCACAAAACCAGGTAAAAAAATAGTTTTTAAAACTATATAATGTAAAATCATCTTGTCCCATATGTAATTTTTTCTTAATTTATCAAATGGATTTTATTATGAAAGTGGATTTTGTTACTCTATATTTTATTATATGTAGGCCATAGAACTCTTATAGAAGGTTGCTATGCCTGGATTTTTAAGATTACCTTTATTTAAAATTATAAAAACTTTGTTATTTTGGCATTGAGATTGCTATACCTTATTAACTACCTAGAACTGATCTCCTAATATAGAAGTTTCAGTGCTCAGACTTTATTTTGGGGACCTATTATTAGCCTCTTTTCCTTTGGGTCCTTACCTGTCTTGATTTGTTTTCATTACACTTACATGGTAAGAAAACAAGTGGCAGAAGAGGGGAGCATAATAAAATAGATTTCTATTTTTAGGTAATTTTTAAAGTTTTTTACACTTTCAGAGTGTGCTTTTGTCATGAGTCCTTTGTCCTGGCTCACCTAATCACTTGCATAGATCTTATACAAGTTTTTAAAGTCCACCAAAGTTTTTTTGATGATTGAGTAGGTATAAAGCATTTGATACCATTCCCATTGCTTTCATTGTCTTACTATATTGTAAGTGTATTCTACAAATTTACTCATTAGATAATTACTGAGTACATACTAAATTTATGTGCCGAATAGTGTTTTACCTTTTGGAATAGAATGAGGAACAAGACAGAAAAGATCTGTTTTTATAGAGCTTTCATTTAGTAATTTTATATTTTTTCCTACTACAATTTTAATTTTTTGAAAAGAAAAACCTTGTTTATGTATATCTTCAGTGTCCAGTTTAATACCTGATACATAGTAAGGGCTTAATAAATGTTTGTTCAATCAATGAACCAAAATAAATGAATATTTGGAGAGAAGATACTTAAAAAATGAAGCAAGTGCTTTCAGATGTTTAAAGGAATAGAATGGAACGCTATAGTTTTACTCTAGCAAATTTCATGGTTATATGTCATCTCTGTTTACCATATTTATTCATTTTTAAAGAGTATTAAGAATTTTAAATTTAAATTGATATGGTATATATTAATAGAGTAAATGAAAGGTCATTTTAAAAATTGGGAATTGTTTTCTTCAAATAGAACTAGATATTATATAAATATATTTCCATTAGTGAGAGATTTATTTCTATAGGAGTCTATATTAATATCTTTTAACATAAGGACACTCCCCATTTATCCTGAAACCTAACATCTTAAAGGTTGATTTTTATATTCTCTTATTTTAAAAAAAGACATAGATGACAAAATAAACTTCTAATGATTACTGTTAGAAAAGTCATATTCAGTGTTAATTTTACCAGAAACATTTTTGTTTACTATTGCGTTCGGAGTGGAGGTGAATTTCAACTTAAAAAGAAACAGCATGGCCTTTCTAAAAGTCTTTTCGGCTTCTTTTTCTAATTAGTTTTTGCACCCTTTTCAGAGGCTGCAGTTGCTTTTATTGAACCCATTAAAGGAGATGTCCAGTATTAATCATCCAGATATTCGACTCAAGCAATTAGAATGTGTGTTGCAGATTCTGCAGAGTCAGGGAGACAGTCTTGGGCCTGGATGGCCATTAGTTCTTGGAGTCATGGGAGCAATCAGAAATGATCAAGGGTAAGTGTTTAAAATTAACATCCAAAAAATGATAGAGAGGGAAAGGGAATCTATCCTAAACTTTTGCAGTAGCGGTAATTTCTTATGTATGCCCTTTCTGCTTAAGTTTAAGATCTAGAATAGTGGTTTTTTTTGTTGTTTGTTTGTTTTTATAAGATTTATTTTATTGTTTTTGACAGAGAGAGAAAGATACAGAGAGAGACAGGGAGAAGGGGGAGGGCCCAGAGCAGTCTTTATAGTTGTACATCATCAGCTTTCAACATGGCTTTTCGTACCAGGCAGACGGGGGCCATGCAGGGCGGGAACTGGGCCTAGGGCCTCCTGCATGGGAGGCACCCCCCTCTGTGCCCTGAGCCAGGGGCTGAACCAGGGGGCAAGAACTGAAGTGGGGGCCTCCCAAATGGGAAGCACACACCAATTCAGCATATGGGTCTGCGTGGGCTGGGGCCAGGATTTGTCCCTGGGGCTGCAAAGTGAGCACCCAACCCGCTGAGCCATCCTGGTTTCCCCTAGAATAGTTTTTTCTTAATAATAACCCCCAAGTCGCTACAGGGAATTACTAGGGCTCACCTTTGTTTTAGAAGGATGGAAAAATTACTGTTTGTTTGACATTTATAAGAATACAGAATTCTTGCTTATAATAATGTATCAATCTTATAAACTTGTAACACATCCAGAGATTGGACTTCCTTTTGTTAAATCTTTGGTAAGATGTGAATTAACATTTAGGGCTTGACCTCTCTACATACATTTTTTTTGAACTGATCTGGAGGCCTCACTGCGTTCAAGAAGCTCACCCCAGTTCAGCATGTGGGTCCGCCTGGGCCGGAGCCAGGATTCGATCCTCGGTCGTCAGGGCTTCAAAGCGAGAGCTTAACCCGCTGAGCCATCCTGGCTTTCCCAAACGAATAGTCGATGAGGATGGGATTCGAACCCACGTGTGCAGAGCACAATGGATTAGCAGTCCATTGCCTTAACCACTCGGCTACCTCGTCCCAATCTACATATATTAAGAAGTCTAAGAAATTGCTTTTATGTGACTTTTTTCTTTAATTTGTTCATTTATTAAACATTTATTCTGTGCCTAGTATATTCCGTATACTGTGTTTGCTCATTATTCTGATTACACAAATAAATAGCTCTTGCTTTAAAAGTAGAATCATCTGGAAAAGGAACAAGCTGTCTAAGTAGGATCCTTGTAAGAGAGAAGTTTATGCCACAAAAAATAGGACTCCAGTGGGCAAGGCCTATGCTACTGGAGAGGGGCAGAGCCAGAATTATGAAGGAACTTACTTCCCTTTATAAATTATTTGGACTTATTCTCAATATATTTGTGAGGCGTTTTAGGACTTTAATTAGAGGAGTGATGTGATCTGATAATGCATGTCAAGCAGCATGGAGGGGCACATGGGAAAACCTCCATGCAATGCTCTAGAAATAGCAAAGAGATGGGTTTTGAGCTACTTAACAGATTAAGTATAGGGGAATAGGGAGAAATAGGAAATAGAATCAGGAATGATTCCTAGATTTATCATCCAACTAAGCAGGGTATACAGAAATTGGATGAAATGTGTGGATTTAAGTTAAGGCAGGACATCATAGTAAGAGTTAGCAGACATTAGGATATATTTCTCTGTAATTCTCTGGCAGGATTTTATAATATCTTGTTTTGATGACTGGTTTAGGAGTTTTACATCATAGAGATGCTTGAGACTATATGAAAATCTAATTTTTCGTATTTATTTAGGGTAATAAATTTACTTAAATGCTTCAACGTATTGAGATGATTAAAATGGAAAGAGATCACTCATAAATTAAATCAAGATGAAGTTTCTTCTCCCAACCTACAGTGCAATTAATTATAAAATAGGACATTGTTGTAAGGATGAAATTAATAAATACATGTAAAATTTTTAGACAGTGTCTGACATAGAAAACACTTAATGTATTAGCTCCTATAATTCGTTTTCATTATTTTTCACCACCAGAATTTCTTTCCAAAACCAAATACTTTTTATTCTCTTCATTTGAAATTCAAAATTAGTCTTATCTGGGATGCCAGGATATCTCAGCAGATTGAATGCTTACCTTGTAACCGCAAGGTCTAGGGATCAAATCCCGGCCCAGGCCCATGCAAACCCACATGCTGAATTGTAGTGCAACTGGTAACCTAGATGGGATAGTGGCAAAGGTTCTCGCTCCCAAGTGGGAGGCCCCCAGTTCAGTTCCCATCCCGCGTGGCCCCACATCCACCTATGTGGAATGAAATGATGTACAACTATGGAGACTGCTCTGGGCCCTCCCCCTTCTCTCTTCTTCTTGCACCATCTTTCAAATAAATTATTCTTGCCTTTTACAGACTAGATGTGGAATTTTAAAATAAGATATAGGTATAAAAAAATAAGGACCACATTTTCATTCAATAAGTAAATTGTGTATATTCAAATGTTCTAGGCATCATGCTAAGATATTGGAAATACAGTGAGGAAGTAGCTGTAGCCAGTTTCTCATTCAGTGTTGTAAGTTTTCTTGGGCTAGTTGGTGCAAAATACAAATAGAAATAATATGACATTAATACATATTTTTCTTTCTTTTTTCTAGTCTGTTGTTTTTATTACTTATACCTGTGAGGGTTTTTTTATTTGTTAATTATCTTAAGCATATCTTTCAAAAATCTGTGTAAATGTTGAAGTACTATATGATTAATATTAGGAAAGATTTTCTTGTTCAAGTTTTAAAATAAAATTTTGTATTTTCAAATTACTGTAAGGTATGTATTTTCCCTTCCGTGAATAAAAAACTTTTTTTCAGAGAATCCTTGATACGAACTGCATTCCAGTGTCTTCAGTTGGTTGTGACAGATTTTCTACCAACAATGCCTTGCACTTGCCTGCAGATAGTTGTAGATGTTGCAGGTAGCTTTGGACTTCATAACCAAGAACTTAATATTAGTTTAACTTCAATAGGTTTACTGGTAAGTATCATTGCCTTTCTTATAATGATGTAATCTAGAAATCACTGTTTGCATTTGAGAATGAATTCTAAGCAAATATGCTTTGTGGCTTTGTAGGAATTGTTTAAATGACCCTGAAGTACCAAATATATCTTGTATAAAGGATTAGATGAAGTCATTTAAGAAATAACTCACTAAAAGCAGACTATTTGGAATAATTTTGATATATTTACCAGTAGCTGAAATTCGTTGTTTACAAGGTTTGTCCTGGAAGGATTTAGTAAACAAATAATAGTATATACAAGACAAATAGTAAGTTCACTCTTGTGTGAAGGTTAATCGATTTTCAATGTTATTTTGTTAGCAATATTTTTATATACTACTTAGCAAATTGAGCTTTAATAAAAGGCTTTACCATTTACCTATTTCTGTAGTTTTTCAGCACTGCTTTGTAAGCTATGAGGTGACAGGATGAATAGTGAAAGAGCCTGGAATGTGGGAACAGATATACATGTATTTTAATTCTGTGTACTTGTTAATTGCTAAATTATTGACCTCCTGAGCCTCATTTTACTTATTTTGAGTATAGAAGTAATAAAAGCTAACTTAGGATATTGATAAATATTACAGGAAGTAAATATATAGAGAACTGTTTCCAATATAAATTTATTTAAAGGCAATTATTTAGACTCTTTTAAATCAATATTATAACTCAGAAGTTTTAAAAGTCAAACTTAAACACTCCTGCACAAACTATGTAACTTAATATTTTACTATTAAAAGCATATTGTGTATATTGCATGCAAAGGTATTTGGTTAATTCAGTGTTGGTTAAATTTCTACTATATATCACCTGTTTTATTTTATATTTATGTTTACAGAAAATAGACTCCCTACACTTTCACCATTGACACCATTCTCATTAATTTGCATATCTTAACAAAGGTTGAGAATGAAATCATAAAATGTATTTGGAGATAGTAATCGGTCTTTTATGAAATTACAAAATATTATTAGATAATATTAAGAAATTGTTAGTAATTTAATTAAGTTGAGGTTAAAGCCTCTTTCTAATACATTATAAAATATAGCCATATATTTTTTAAAGGTTTATTTTATTGTTTTTGACAGAGACAGAGAAAGACAGAGAGACAGAGAGAAGGGGAGGGCCCAGAGCAGTCTCCATATTTGCATGTTGTTAGTTTTCAACATACCGGTAGTTTTATTCTGCATAGGTGGGCCAGGCTCGTAGGGCGGTAACTGGGCTGGGAGCCTCCCATGTGGGAGGCATGTCCCCTCGAGCCAGGGACTAAAACTGGGGTTGGGGGGTGGCGAGAACTGAACTGGGGGCCTCCCACATTGGGAGCACACCCCAGTTCAACATGTGGGTCCGCACAGGGTGGGACTGGGAATGGGAACTGGGACCGGGCCAGGATTTGATCCTTGGTCCCTGGGACTGTGAAGTGAGTGCTTAACCAGCTGAACCATCCCGGCTTCCCCAAATATGACAAGGTATCAACAATTGTTATATATAGGTGATGGGTATATCAAAATATTGATATTTTCCCCATTTTTTCTTTGTGTTCCTAAAATTAATAAAAACTTTAAAAATATTAATGTTAGTACAATATTGCTCACCCATATTCTCCTGAAATCAGATAGAGACTTGAAAGAAGAAGAGATGTTTTCATTAAATCCTTTCTACTAGAAAAAGAATTTCTGAAGTAATTTTTAAAAGTTTTATTCTGAAAGGTAAAACAACCGTGAGTTGCATATTTATGTTCTTAAAATAAAATCTGTGAATAAAGTGATACATTTCTGCTTTGCTTTTCAGTGGAATATTTCAGATTATTTTTTCCAAAGGGGGGAAACTATTGAAAAAGAATTAAATAAAGAAGAGGCAGCACAGCAAAAGCAGGCAGAAGAGAAAGGAGTGATTTTAAATCGGCCCTTCCATCCTGCACCACCGTTTGACTGTCTATGGTTGTGTCTTTATGCAAAATTGGGAGAGCTGTGTGTGGACCCCCGACCTGCTGTCAGGAAGAGTGCGGGACAAACTCTGTTTTCAACAATTGGTGCACATGGAACTTTATTACAGCATTCAACATGGCACACTGTTATTTGGAAGGTATTATAAAATAACTAGAGTTATCAGCTTTTATTGGAACACGCTTGCACACTTTTTCAATTAAACATTTCTATTCATTTATAAAGAATTTTCATGCATTTGTGCATTTGACAAAACAAAACATTAGCTTTGTCATATTTTTAAGTTGCACCTATGCAAAACAAATTAATTTTATCTCTCTTTTTCTGTTTATGTCTTATCTCTGTCTCTGATTTCTGCCTTTGACCTTCCTTTTATTTTTTCCTGTTTCTCAAGTGGTAAAATAGGAGTTGTTAATCAACTACACATAATTAAAATATAATATAAGCAAATGAGAATTTTATAAATAAAAGAATATCAACAACAGTGAAATTTACTTACAGAATCACCAAACAAAAAGTAATCTCCAATTGGTAAATTCTACATATTCATTCATTAAATATACAGTTCTATTTTTTTTTTCCCCTTTTAAAACTTTCTTAAAGTAAACATCTTATTAGTGAGCATCTCCTCTTTGCTGGAAGGCTCACTTTTTCTTTCATCTCTTTCATTTTAATAAAACTTTACTTACAATCCTTTCACTGCTTTTATGAATTTTTGAGATCAATAAGTTTGACAATAGGTAGCATAGTAAAACTTAATTATGTTTAACAGTGCTTTCAATGTAATAAAAGGCCCCAAAATGTCTTCTTAAAAATTTAATAATGTACTCGTATGTTACCTAATAAAGACAATTAAAAGCCCTGCTCCCTCCTATGTCTTTTGTTTCAACTCTATCCCCTGGCTTCTTAGATCAGAAACATGCTTAAGTCTCCATTACTCTTTTAAACAAACTGATATTTTTTCTGATTCCTGTTTTCTTTTCATACAGTTTAATTTTTTTTTAAGGTTTATTGTTTTTGACAGAAACAGAGAAAGTGGGGATGCCCAGAGCAGTCTCCATAGTTGTACGTCATCGGTTTTTGACATGGTTTTGTTCCGCACAGGTTGACGGGGACCGTGTAGGGTGGGAGTTGGGCTGGGGGCTTCCAGCATGGGAGGCATGCCCCCTCAATCCAGGGGCCAAATGGCGAGAAGGGGGTCGAGAGCACAACTGGGGGCCTCCTGTATGGGAAGCACACCCTAGTTCAGCATATGGGTCCACACGGGCCAGGGCTGGGACTCAGTCCTCAGACCCCAGGGCTGCAAAGCAAGTGCTTAACCCACTGGGCCATCCCAGTTTCCCCATACAGTTTCATTATTAATGTCAGTGGCTTTTTTCTTCCTTACCTCCCCTGTACTCCCTTATCCCATACAGTTTGATTTCCAAATTATTCTACCTCAGAGTCTCCTAAACCTTAGTGTGTAACAGATTCACTTAGAGGACTCATTAAAGCACAGATTGCTGAACTACGACCTTCTATGCTCTCGAGTTTCTGATTTTTTGCCCCATCATGGGACCTGAAAATTTGCATGCCTATGAAACTCCTGAGTGATGCTAATGCTGCTGGTTCTGACACCATATTTTCAGAAAGACAAAAATTGTTCATAGGCTACATGTGGTCTTCTAATTGCCACGTTTTTTGCTCTGTGCTCAATTCTTATCCTACTCACTTTGTTTTTTTGTTTGTTTGTTTTTGTAGCGTTTAACATTTGATTAGTTTCTCCTTGAAATTTCTCTTTTCTTGGTTTGTTCACAGCATGTTCCCTCTTTTCTTACCAATTTTTATTTTTATTTTTTGTTCCTGTACTTTCCCCTGAATTTATCCTATAAGTGTAAACATTCTCAAAAGTTCTATTTTCTGCTTGATTTTTTTCAAACACCCTCATCTAATCAATCCTAAGCTTCATTTATAGCCTCTTATCCAGATATCGTCAATAATTATGCTTTCTGTCTGGACCTTACTCCTTAGTTTTGTTCCTTTCATGTACGTTACCCTGTAAATGCTCCACTGACAGACACTTCAACTCAAGTGTTAGATAAAATCTGTCCAATTATTTTAATTTTTCATATTCTATGACCGTAAGGATAAACTTAAGAATGTAAGAATACCTCTGTTATTCAATGTCTTCTAATATACAGGGGTTGATCAGATTGTTAGGTGTAATTTTTGTAACAATTCCTAATTTCTTATGTTGTTAAATAAGTTATGTTATCAATACTTTATATATATATTTTTATAAATACTCAGGTTCTTTTTCATCTATTGGACCGAGTTCGAGAGTCTTCTACCACTGCAGACAAAGAAAAGATTGAATCCGGAGGTGGCAATATTCTCATTCATCATTCAAGGGACACAGCAGAGAAGCAGTGGGCCGAGACATGGGTTTTAACATTGGCTGGAGTAGCAAGAATCTTCAACACTAGACGATACTTACTGCAACCTTTAGGTATATATACAGTTGTTTTTCCCTGGTAAAACAAGTAACTAGTGTTAAAGGACATTTGGAAAATATAGAAGATTATTTTAAAATTCATATAAATGCTACTTTCCAAGAATAATCAATCTTGGCTGCCAGTCTTTGTGTTTTATGTGTGGTGTGTGTATGAGTGTGTATGTTTTCATTCATTTCATTGGAAAAATATGTATTGTGTCCCTATTGTGGGCAAGCCTAGGGGATCCATACAATGGGGAGTAAAACTCACACCGTCCTTGCTGTCATGGATGAAGGAAGAAGTAGAATTAGATTAAAAATGCAAAATTGTGTATACATTTCTCCAAAGAGGACATACAGATAGTCAATAGACATAAGAAAAAATGTTCAGTGTTACTAATCATCAGAGAAATGCAAATTAGAACTACAATGGGATATCACTTGATACCTGTCAGGATGGCTATCATCAACAAAGAATAAGTGTTATCAAGGACGTAGAGAAAAGGGAACCCTCACACACTGTTGTTGGGATTATAAATTGATGCAGCCACAATGGAAAACAGTATGGCATTTCCACAAAAAATTAAAAATAGAACTCTTATGACCCAGTTATTTCACTTCTGGGTATTTATCCAAAGAAATCCAAAACACTAATTCAGAAAATATGTGCATCTCTATGTTTATTGTAGTATTACTTATAATAGCCAAGATATGAAGCATCCTAAATTGCTGCCATCAATAGATGATTGAATAAAAGAAAGGTGATACATATATACAATGGAATATTACTTGACCATTAAAAAGAATGGAATTTTACCATTTGCAAAAACATGGATGGCCATAGAGTAAGGTGACCAGATTTTAACATTGGTAAAGTGGGACACCATTGACCAGGGGGGAGGGGGTTCTTGATTTAAAATTTGGTCTATCTCCCACCGTTCCCTAGCTTGTCATGCATTCTTTCCAAAAATCAGGACTTTTTTAAAATGCCGCAGGACACAGGACAAATTGTTTAAAATCGGGACTGTCCCGCCAAAAGCGGGACATCTGGTCACCTTACCATAGAGGGCATTATACCAAGTGAAGTAAGTCAGAAAGAAGTCAGACCATATGACTTCACGTCTGTATGGAATCTAAAAAAATAAATGAACAAAACAAACTTATGGATAAAGAGAACAAACTCATGGTTGTCAGATAGAAGGGGCTGGGCAAAAAAGGTGAAGGGATTAAGAAGAACAAATTGTCAGTTACAAAACAGTCATGGGGATATAAGATAAAGCATAGGGAATATAGTTAATAGTATTGTAATAATTGTGACAAGTGGTTATTAGACCTTTTGGGGATCACTTTGTAGGTTACATAAAGGTCTGGTGACTATGTATTATATTTGTAACTAATATAATATTGAATGTCAACTGTAGTTGAAAATAAAATCTTAACTTGAAAAACAAATGCAAAATTGCTACAATTGTACATGCCACAAAGGAGTGATACATTGTGAGCTTATAATAGGCATTTAACCAGACCAGTGAGGTACAGATAGGCTTCCCTAAGAAAATGATATTTTACCTGAGGTCTGAGGGGGATGTAGTCGTTCATCAGGCAAGGATAAGATGAAAGATAAAGAGTCTTTTTTTTTTAAGAGATTTTAAGATTTATTTGTATTGTTTTTGACAGAGAGAGAGAGAGAGAGAGAGAGAGAGATACAGAGACAGAGAGAAGGGGGAGAGCCCCGAACAGTCTCCATAGTTGTACATCATTGGTTTTTCCACATAGTTTTAATTCCACAGGTGGGCGCGAGGCTGCACAAGGCAGGAACTGGGCTGCGGTCTCGCCCCGGTGAGAACTGAACTGGGGGCACTTCCCAGTTCAGCATATGGGTCCGCACGGGCTGGGGCCGGGATTCAGTTCTCGGTCCCCAGGGCTGCAAAATGAGCACTTAACCCACTGAACCATCCCGGCTTCCCCAAAGAGTCTTAATAGGCAGATAAAATGTGTAAAAGAGATAGGAAAATATTGAGAAGGGGATGATGAGTACCCCAGCATGTTGAAAGGTCTGGAATGAAGAGAAGAAAAGGTATGATTCTGGATAAGTTGTAGAGGTAGAGAAAAGCCAAATCATGCAAACCTTTGGAAGTCATTTTTATAAGTTAGGACTTTATCCTAAGAGCAGTGAAGAAACAATGGATTTAACTCATGATGTGGCATGATCATCAGATATGCAGTTCAAAAGATCACTTTGGATGGTGTGTGTGAAATGAAATGGCAACAGGAACGGATAGAAGGACACTATTAGACTAGTTATGAAGCTGTTGGTGTACATCAGTGATCCTCAACAAGGACCAATTTTGCTCTCACCTCTCCCCCCAAGAGCATTTGGCAATGTCTGGAGACATTTTGGTTGTCGCAACTGGGGAGGGACAGGTGCTACAGGCATCTGGAGAGTATAAGTAAGGGTTGCTGCTGCATAGGATAGCCCCACAACAAAGAATTATCCAACCCCAAATGTCTATGGGACTGAGATTGAGAAACCCTGGTATAGATTTTAATATCTTCAATGCTGGTGGTAGTGATGGTGGTAGAAAAAAGAACAGAAATACATTTGTATGTAATTGTGAGCATGCTGTACATTTTTGTTTTTTTTTTTAGTGTTTGGCTTTTTTTTTTTTTATGTTAAAACATAAGCATATTTACTCTTTCCATAGGCATTTTTGTATAGTGTTCTTCATGTGCATTTTTTCCATTTATTTTCCCCAAAACAGTTTATAATGTTTGATTCATCTTGCACTATAGGGTTTAATATGTAGATATATATTTAAAGATTTATTTTTATTGATTTTTGACAGAGAGACAGACAGACGGAGAGAAGGGGGAGGGCCCAGAGCACTCTCCATAGTTGACAGCATTAGTTTTCCATATAGTTTCACTCCACAGGTGGGCACGGGGCTGTGCAGGGCAGGAACAGGGCTGGGAGCCTCCCGCAAAGGCCCCAGCAAGAACCGAACTGGGAGCACACCCCAGTTCAGCATATGGGTCCACCTGGGCTGGAGCCAGGATTTGATCCTCGGGCTCTGGGGCTGCAAAGCGAGTGCTTAACCCACTGAGCCATCCCAGCTTTCCCTGTAAGATATATATTTAAATCTTAGTTATCTGTTTCTATGTAAAATTTATGTACAATGAAATGTACCAATTTTAACCATACATTTGCTGAGTTTTGACAAATGGACATAATTTTTAATACCTCCATGATACTTTTTTAGAAAAACTAAGAATAGATATTGATTTAGATTTTTTTAAATGAAGACAAAGCACTTTGTGATACTTTGATAATTTTTTATAACTTGACTCTAGAAAATGGTTTTTATTATTTTAGAATGAGGTTCATATTTTGAATATAATGATGTACAATGTATAATATATAATTATACCTACTCTTTTAGAAAGATGACTTCTTCCTAGACAGTATATTAATGGTTTTTATTTTCCCCTATGGCATAGATATTATGTCATTATTCTAGTGATAAATGTAATACTTATCTTGACTTTTGAATTGAGATGACAGCAGGTAAGAATGTTTTTGTTTAGCTGTTTTGTTGTTTTTGAATGTATAATATTAATAATTTTCAAAATTGAACAGTTTACTGAAAAAGTTGTTTTTATTTTATGTAGATTATACCCCAATTTTTCATAAAAAAGTATAGAGAGGAAGTCACATGTAACTGGGAAGGTGTTCCAGTTTGCCCTATACAAGCAGAGTAGTACTTACAGTTTCATACCAGACCTACTAACAGTTGTCCTATTAACTGAATCCTCCTTCAGGCATATGCGTTTATTTCTTCTTTAAAAAAATCAAGTCATTTGTAGCCTTTGCAAAATGGAAGTCTTTAAACCTTGATTATTTATGTGTTTCATAGTCTATTTATGTTATTTTGTTTTTTTAAATATCAGTTCTGATTTTTGCATTATTTAAATGCAAATATGTAGGTAATAAAGTGACTATTAAAATAAAAATAGCAATTAACAAATATGTTGGGCTAGATTGCTATAGGAACAAGGTTGTTTTTTTGCTGGGCTTCATAGAAACAAACTATGCCATAGAGAGCTTCATTGTAAATGTGTTTAGTTGATCATAGGAGTAGAGCAAGAGATTGACTTGATCCATGGAAACTAGCAACTACCTACCATTCAGCCCCTGTTCTGCTGAGGATGGATCAGCAGATTCAGTTTTACAGGAGAGAAATAAATTTAGACTCATGGTAAAAGAACAGTCTGCTCTTTATGGTGCATTTTCTACTGGTAACTCTAACTGTTCTGGGGGAAAATATTTAAGAAAGTTTTGTAACTATTAATATAAATTATTTAAATGTGAAAACTAAAGTGTAAAGTGAATAGAGTATGACATCCAGTTTATTTTAGACATTTAGACCTATAAAAACATGTATCAAACTGTTATAACTTGTAACTTTTCCATCAAGAAAAACATCTTACGGTACTTAATCATTAATAAAGGTGGATAGATAAACCAAAGATGTTACAAAAAAGCTTTTATTTTCACCCTCTTAAGTTTTATTTGGTTCTCTTAAGGCAGAAGTACGAGGAATAGTATAAACATGTATACTTACATTTATAGAGTTTTGGTTTTAAGACCAAAACATTGTTTGATATACCCATTATCCTCTTCTTGGTGCCTGTTGTTCCTATATCTAAAGGAAAAAATTCCTAGAGTTTCAGGTTGTAATTATTTTAATTCACATTGGTAATATCTTAGTACCATATTTTTTTCTAGTTCCATAGGAATTTAAGCCAAAAAATAAAGCACATAGAATTTAAAGTGTGTAATAGAGAAATATTTGATCACTTTTATGGTGATTTCTTTTCTTTTCTAATATAGGAGACTTTTCAAGAGCGTGGGATGTTCTTCTTGACCATATACAATCAGCAGCACTCAGCAAAAACAACGAAGTATCTCTGGCTGCACTGAAAAGCTTCCAGGAAATTTTACAGATTGTGTCCCCTGTCAGAGACTCAGATAAGCCAGAGACACCGCCTGTAGTTAATGTACCTGTGCCTGTCCTTTTAGGGTCCATATCAGGCCCTAGCCTGAACAGGCCATTTGTAAGAACAGATTCTATTGGAGAAAGACTTGGAAGATACAGTAGCTCTGAGCCACCCGCAGTTACTGATGAGCTTGAAGATTTGAATCTCTGGTGGGCTGCGTGGAATACCTGGTATAGAATTGGATCTGAAAGCACTAAACCTCCTATTACTTTTGATAAACTGACTTTCATTCCCAGCCAGCCTTTCCTTACAGCTTTAATTCAGATATTTCCAGCTCTCTACCAACATATAAAAACTGGTTTTAACATGGATGACCTGCAAAAATTGGGAGTCATATTGCACAGTGCTGTTTCAGTCCCAATAAGTTCAGATGCATCCCCTTTCATTCTTCCATCTTATACTGAAGCAGTTTTGACAAGTTTGCAGGAAGCTGTACTTACAGCTTTAGATGTACTTCAAAAGGTAATAGAATTTAGTGGCTGTGTTTGATTCTCTGGAATTTTCTTACTTTGCTATATAGCTTTTATGATAAATTCTGGATGATCAATATTGTTGTGTATGTATACTTTGTGATAAATTCAGGATTGTAAAGATCTAGTTATTTTAAAGACTTAAGGGTTTCAATTGTATTTTAAAAGATAATTCAGGTTTGTTTTGAGAGTCTCTAAGAAACTGCCTGTAGTCTGTTTCTTTCACCAGCAATTTCAGTTTGTTCATCTTCTCTTCACAAGAAGATATTTTAATACTTTTTGAAATAATGACTTTAGTGAAGTATTTATATAATTAGGCAATAAGTAATGGGATTATATGAGGGATGGTCAAGAAATTTGTGGAATGAAGGGGAAGAAGCATTAAATTTAAAAAGCTATTATTTTTCTTTTTCAGTATATTCACCCTTAACTCTAACACACTTCACAAATCTTTCAGTAAGTTTATGTATACCCTCAAGAAAAACATTTTGTTTTTGCCCCCAAATTATAGCTCTAAACTCTTCGTTGTCTATAAATTTCTTCCCTCAAAGCTGTTTTTTTTTTCATACTTGGAAACAAATAATAATCAGACAGAGCCAGGTCTGGACTGTAGGGAGGATGGTTTAATGTTTGGAAGCCACAGTCATGAAGAGTAGGCAATGCAACATTGCTCTTGTGAACAGGTGTGTTGTCATACAAAAGCAGCACCCTTTTGGTTGATATTTCTCTTCATTTCTCCATCACAGATTCTTTTAACTGTTTCAGCAGATTGGGTTAGTACTCTCCAGTTACTGTAACACCCTTCTTGTATTCCATCAGTGGGATAGCCTCCATATCCCAGAAAACAATAGTCATGATTTTTACAGCCAACTGCGACACCTTGAACTTCCTAAGAGGTGGCATGCCCTTTTCATGCCACTGCATGGACTCCTACTTTGACTCAAGCTCATAATAATGAACCTAAGTTTCATCTCCAATGACAATCTGTTTTAAAACTTTATCTTTGTTGTTTTCACAGAGGTTCAAAAACTGTCATGTGCACTCGATGTGCTGTTGTTGAAGCAGCATGAGCATTTTAGGTACTCATCTTGTGTTAACTTTTGACATCTTTAGATGCTGATGGAGAATATTTACAATGCTTATAGTTGATACTGCAACTATTTCTTCAAGCTGCTTTTTATTCAGTCTGGCATCTTGCACTACAAGTTTTCAATTTTTTTGACACTGTCTGAGGAAGTGGCCTCAACAGGGCATTCCAGACAGAGGTCGTTTTCAGTTGACTTCCTACCTTGCTTGAAAAGGCTGTGCCACTTGCAAACCATGGATTTCCCAGAGCAACAGTCCCCATAAACTGCTAACTTCTCTTCCAAAATGATTTGGGGTGTTTTCCCTTGTTTTGTGAGGAACTTATTGATGGTGCAAAATTTAATTGTTTTTTTAAAGATTTATTGTTTTTGACAGAGACAGAGAGAGTCAGAGATAGAGAAAAGGGGGAGGGCCCAGAACAGTCTCCATAGTTGTATGTCATCATTTTTTGACATTGTTTTGTTCCAATACAGGTAGGCAAGGGCTGTGCAGGTTGGAAACCAGGCTGGGGCCTCTTGCATGGGAGGCATGCCTCCTTGAGCTGAACTGGGGCCTCCCGCATGGGAAGCACACCTTAGTTCACCTGATGGCTCCACATGAGCCAGGCTTAGGATTCAATCAGCAGTCCCTGGGGCTGCAAAGCAAGCATTCAACCTGCTGAACCATCCCAGCTTCCCCTGCAAAATTTAATTTTATCTATACTTGGGATTTTCTTCATGTTTGACATGCTTTGGCAAGATCTGGACAAACAGGAACACAAGTAGGGTGAAATTTGGCACATACACTAATAATAAGTCATGCAATCAAACTGTGTGCACTAATACTTCCACCTCTCTTATAGTCCCCCATTCTGCGTGTCTGGTGGGTATGGTGGGGGAGTGTGTGTGTGTGTGTGTGTGTGTGTGTGTGTGTGTAGTCTGGAAAAAAATCAGCCATAAATATCTTTTTTTCATATATGTGTCTTGATAAAGTTTGCAAACTTGCCACTGTGTGCTTGCTTTGGCAGCACTGTACAAATAACTCAGTAAGGTTTCATAACCTTGGCATATCAGTGTCTCACAGCTTTGTTCGCATCAACATGTGGCGGTGTCTTGCTGAGTGGTGTGGTATTTATTATTATTGCATGTTTTTGTGTGCCATCATGAGACTCTCTGAGGTTAAATTAGAGCAATGAACAAACTTTAAATTTCTTGTTCAACTTGGCAAGAATAGAAGTGAAATCAGGGACATGTTAGTCCAAGTTGATGGGGATAATGCCATGAAGAAAACAGCAGTATACAAATGGATTCAACATTTTACTGAATTGGGAGAGAGCATCACTGATGAGAGGTCAGGGCAGTCAGTAACAAGCAGAACTGATGAGAACATTGCAAAAATTCATCAAATTGTGTGTCAGAATCATCAGCTGACTGTGAGAATCATAGTAGACCAATTAAACTTCGATAAAGAAACAGGAAAATCTTTTTTTTTTATTATTATTATTTTATTGTTTTGAGAAGGTAAGAAAGAGATCTAGAGAAGCGGGGAGGACCCAGAGTAGTCTCCATATTTGTACATCATTAGTTGTGACATGGTTTTATTCTACATAGGTGGATGCTGGCTGGGCTGCCCAGGGCAGGAAACGAACTGGGGGCCTCCTGCATGGGATGGTAAAACCTTTACCGCGAGACTCAACAGTTACCAGTTGCACTGCAGTTCAGCATATGGATTTGCCTGGGCTGGGGCTGGGATTCAATCCCTGGACCTCATGGTTGCAAGGGAAGCAAGCACTCAACCTGGTGAGCTATCCTGAGAAATAGGAAAATCTTAACTGAAGATCTTGGCATGAGAAATGTGTGTTCAAAAATGTTCTCAGGGGAAGCAGGGATGGCTCAGTGGGTTAAGTGCTCACTTTGCAGCGCCGGGGACCAGGGATCGAATCCCGGCCCCGGCCCATGCGGACCCATGTGCTGAACTGGGGAGTTCCCCCAGTTCAGTTCTCTCTCTGCCTCTGTATCTCTCTTTCTCTCCCTCTCTCTCTGTGTCAAAAACAATAAACAATTAAAAGAAAAAACAATAAAAATAAATCTTAAAAAAAATTTAAAAAAAAAAAAAAAAAAAAAAAAATGTTCTCAAAGAAGCTCACTGATGAATAAAGGCAACGGAGAATCCAAGTTTCCCATGACCTTTTGGAGAGGCAAGATAATGATTTTGGCCACATTATCACTGGAGATGAAAGTTGGGTGTACCAATGCAACCCTGAAGCAAAGCGTCCAAGTGCATAATGGAAGTCAGCCAGTTCTTCCACAACCAAAAAATTCTGTCAGTCCAAATCATGAGTCATAATATTGCTAACCTTTTTTGATATCACAGGGATTGTTCATTATGAATCTGTACCAACTAGACAGTCAACCAAGTTGACTCTTTGGAAATGCTGGAAGGTCTGCCTGAAAAAGTTAAACGAAAACAACCTAAACTTTTCACCAACTCATGACTCTTGCATCATGACAATGTACCAGCTCACATGGCATCTGTGAGGGACTTTTTAGACAGTAAACAAATCACTGTTTTGGAACACTCTCCCTATTCACCTGATCTGGCCCTCAATGACTTTTTTTCTTTACCTAAAAATAAGGAAATATTGAAAGGAGGACATTTTTATGACATTCAGAACATCAAGGGCAATACAACGATGCTCCAATGGCCATTCCAGAAAGAGTTCCAAAATTGCATTGAAGGGTGGAGTAGGCATTGGTGTTGGTGCATAGCTTCCCAAGGGACTACTCCAGAGGTGACCATAGTGATAATTCAGCAATGAGATATGTAGCACTTTTTCTAGGATGAGTTCACAAACTTAGTTGTCAGACTGTGTGTGTGTGTGTGTGTGTGTACTTCTGTATTTAAAATTAGAGTAGGAATTGTTGAAAGTATATTTAAAAAAAGAAAGTAAGAATGAGATTATAAAGTATTTCTGTCACAGAAACTTTAGAATGATATATATTTTACTTATGTGTGTTTTGTTACTGCAAAAAATTAAAACAGACCTAAAAAATCATTGAGCATATCCCAATTAGCAAGCAAAAGAGGCGTTGGTAGTATAGTGGTGAGCATAGCTGCCTTCCAATTAGCAAGCAATATGAGATCAAAATCAAAGAATTTTTTTAAACTGTCAAAGTAACTGTTAGTACAATTCACAAGAACAAAAATGCCAAACCAAAAAATACCAATTGAAGAGCCAACAATTCCAACAAAGTAGCCACAACATTTCTTAGAAAAGTAGAATAGAATTATATCCTAATTAAACATGTGTGATCAGTAACCATTTGTGTACTATAAACTCATGTATTTTTTTTTTTAAGATTGATTTTATTGTTTGAAAGAAGGTGAGAGAGAGAGAGACAAAAGGGGAGAGGGCCCAGAGAAGTCTCCATAGTTGAACATCATTAGTTGTGACATAGTTTTTCATTCAACACAGTTGGGTGTGGGGCCGCACAAAGCCAGAACTGAACTGGGGGCCTCCTACGTGGGAGGCGAGAACCTTTGCTACCATCCTAGAGGTTACCAGTTGTGCTAGAGTTCAGTGTATGAGTTTACACAGACTGGGGCTGAGATTTGATCCCATACCTCGTAACCACAAGGCAAGTGCTCGGTCTTCTGAGCCATCCCAGCATCCCTAAATCATGTTTTCTAATTAACTGATTGCATTATATCCAGTTGGAATGATGAAAACTTTCACAGTAGGAATGATGATTTCTACTATACCATAATTTTCATCACTGACTCTGGAGGAAGTCTAGCTGAGCAGTGATTCTTTAATCTCTTTAACCCTAGTTACATTGTGCAAGGAAACAAATTATGTAGAAAGTTAAAATTTAAGAGAATCTGGCATTTAAAAAATTTATTGTTAGGGGTATAAGTTTTCCACAATTGAAATCAAAAAGCTCTTTTTCATTTAAGTGGGGAAAGAAACGTAGCCTCTCAGTAATTACTTTTTCCCCTTGATTGACCATGTGCATGAATTGCTTTATAGACTGCCCTTGAGGGAACGGAAGTTACTCTATCAAAAAGGGAAGAAAAACCCCAGGCCTTGTGGAATGACTCTAGAAGTCTCAGTCAAGATGTTTGATTCAGGCCTTTTTATATACCAGGTTTGCCAAAAAAAGTATACACATTTTAAGTTATGTTATCTACGTATTACTTTTCGAAGATGAATTGAATTAGGGTATCAATGCATAACATGATATTTGCTCAAAAGATGGCATTAATCAAATGAATTCTAGTGTCACCATGCAACAGGCAGGACAAAGAAAATGGCAGAAGCACGGTTGTCATTCTAGGAGCACAAGACCTTTTTTTTTTTGAAGTGGTATTTGAAATTTGAGAACATTCTGTAAGTATGTGAGACAATGGCTTTGTGAGTATGCATCAGAACCTCCAACATGCCTAACAATTGTACACGTACATGATAGGTTTGGGGCTGTCCCACGTGGTAAACTGAAAAAGTACATGCAGCAATACAAGTGGACACTTTGGTCAATGTTGCTCAAACAGTAGTTCACCGTAATCAAAAGTGTGTAGACGCTGATGGTAACCATCATTTGAGCAACTCTTGTAATTGCAGAAGTCAAACACGATTTGTGTTCATCTTTTGTTATCAGAATATATTGAATATCACAATTTTAATACAGTTTTCTCCTTAAAATGTGTATACATTTTTTGGCACCATCTGTATGTGTAGAAGATAGTAAAGAAGAAACAAGTGCCAGAAATTCTTTCCAAGGGAAAAAAAGTGTATAATTTTAAAAACTGTGCTTTGCAGTAAGACAATAAGTGTAATCATTCATCCCAGTTACTAGGAATTTGTCCTGGGCTTTTAATGGCTTTTAAAACAACACGTACCTTCAACCTGAGACTTAAAAAGCTTTATCGTTCATTTATATCAAATAGATATTTTTGCATCATTAATTTCATTGTATCCACGGGTTGCCAGGATGGCTCAGCAGGTTGAGCGCTTGCATTGCAGCCCCAGGGCCTAAGGATTGAATCCCGGTCCTGGGCCCTGTCCTGTGTAGACCCATGTGCTGAACTGGGGTATGCTTTCCACACGAGAGGCCCCAGTTCAGTTCCCACTGGGAGGAGCTTCCCATGCAGGAGTCCCCTGGCCCAGTTCCCACCGTGCAAAGCCCTGCGCCCACCTGTGTGGAATAAAACTGATGACATACAACTATGGAGACTGCTCTGGGCCCTACCCCTTCTCTTTCTTTCTCTGTCTCTCTGTCAAAAACAGCAAAATAAATATTGAAAAAAATGTTTTTGACTATATCCATTGTTTATTATGTGATTATCTAAATTATGTTTCATAATGCTTGAAAGTGATACAAACATAGGGTCTTCAGTATTTCCTAACAGAAAAATTAACATATTGTTCATTATTTATAAGAGTGTTTTGTTATTTTCCCCCATAGGTGTTAGAAAAGTTTTTGCTTTGGGACTATCCTTAAACTAATAAGCTATCCAGCAAAATATTATTGATTAAAAGCTATTTTTTTTCCTAAGGGAAAAACTTATTTTTATACTTGATCTTAGCCAAAAGGCAAGTAAGCAATGGATTATTTTTTATTTCATCTTTACCCTGATATTTAGGGTCACAGTCTTCTCTTGGTTCTCAAATCACTAGGTCCAACCAAATACACTTAGTTGTGTATACTAATTTATACTATTATTATTATTATTTGCCAAGATATTTTGGCATACATAGGGGACTTGAAAATTTGATTATCTGCTTTTCCTAGACTGCATCTGTCTTATTTATTGCTAAACTTCCTAAAGTGAGATGGCTAGATACCTTCTGTACCTCCGTCATCAAGGCTGCTGAAATGGTACTCCAGGAGATATAATCATACAGTATGTGAATGGTGCCCTTAGAATTATGCAGTGAAGCCCTATCTCCTAGTTAATAGGGGCAAGTTTCTGAATCTCTCTCTCTGTACTTTCTCATCTATAAGATGAAATAACAAATCTACTTTTTTCCTGTTAAATGGGATAATATTTGTGAGATTTAGTGAGTACATGGTATGTGCAATGAATGTATTATTGTTAAATGACTTGAGAGAAACCTTGAATCATATCAGAGGTTAAAAGTCCAGTTTCTTCTTTTCACATACACAGTTCTTAAGGACTAATAGGAAATATTGTTCAGATTGCTTATTGAGTCTCAGCTTTTGGACTAAAATCTGTTATGAAGTTCATACTGTAGGCCTTTCTGATATACAAATGTTAGAATACTGAAGAAAAGCCAATAACTTTTCTTAGATGGAGTTTGTTGTTAAAAAAAAGTCCTAGAATAGTTTTATAATGTAATACTATGTGTTTTCTTTTTATAAAGGATAACTGAAAATCAAAATGTATAGTCACGGTCATTATTTGGTGCTAAGATATTTCCAGAGAAATTATAATACTTTCCTAAGGTGTTCACACAAGGTTGTGTTTGTTTGTTTGTTTGTTTGTTGGTTGGTTGTTGTTGTTTTTCTTTTTTCCAGTAATTGAAAATAAAAGACTTCACTTAGGATAACTGTCTCTTTTCCACAGTAATTGCTAGTTATTTGTAAGAGTTAAGACTCAGCAAGAGGTTAATAAAGAAGATCAATCTGTTAGGAGCAATCAGTAGGGAGAATTTTTTAGGCTGTAAATCATTGAAGTTCTTCATTTACTATTTCTGGCAAAAAGAACTATATACTGAGAGATTGTGTTAGATATCTTTATTATGCTTTTTTACATTGTAATATAAGATGATCTAGCTTTGGTATGGTTAGCACTTTGCTTACCCACTTTCTAGCTCAGGACAGTTTTATCTAAAATTTCAGTGGTAGCTAAATAGCTACATTTTCTCTGAGGAAAAATAAAGCCAGTCTATTATCTGACAGGCTAAAACAAAAACATGAATTGCATAAAGATGGAAATGTTGTAAATATCTTTTTAAAGAAATTTTTTAACATTTTAAATGCTTTGAATTTTGGTTTAGTATTTTGACCTCTAGTTATCATGGTTTTTGTTGTGAACACAAGTCTATTTTAGACATTCTATAAAGTCATTAATATCTTTCCCACAAAAAAAATAATAAGTACTAAAACAGAAAGATATGAAATGATTAGAGGAGAAACACATTTGATTTGTAGTTAGAAAGGATAAAAGTATAAGATTTGTTTAAGTACTTTCGACATATTTGAATTGGTAATTAAAATTTCCACTGTCAGATGTGCATTTTATTGTTTTATCAAATTATTTGTAGCAATGAGTTTATTTTGATTAAAATCTTTTAATTTTCTTTGTTTAAATCAAGTCTGTATTCAGATACATTGGAAATTTATTAAATATTTACTACCTTGTTAAAAATTAACATACATTTCTTTTAGAAACAAATTTTCATACAAGATTTGTTTTCCCAATTGTAATGCACATGATTATTTGTTAAAGCCAGTGGAACTGGCTTGGTGCAGAAATCAGCTGTCATTTGAATGAACTGATGATTTCATCATTTAAACAGAAGTCAATATCCTGTCGGTCAGTGAAGCATTCTTAATGATCTAATGGCTGTATTACTGAACAAATAATCAGATTGCAGAACCTCAGGACTGCCTGGGACTTCTCTTTAAGTGCTTGCCCTTTTGCCAGTCTAAATATAATAATAAATCACACTTTTTATTAAAAAACATTTTTAGTTGATTAATACATTTAGCCTACACTTGATCAATAGTAATTTTAAGTAGCTTAAATGTCTGTTGAGGCCTATAAAAGATTGTGATATGTAAAATAGGACAGTCTTTTAAGATTCTTCAGTTAAACAAATTCATATAGCAGTAAAGAACTTAGTGGAGCTCAAATTATTCATTTTACTGTTCATGTTTTTTTTTAATAGGCCATCTGTGTAGGACCAGAAAACATGCAGATAATGTATCCAGCTATCTTTGACCAGTTACTGGCATTTGTAGAATTTTCCTGTAAACCTCCACAGTATGGACAGCTGGAAACAAAGCACATTGCAAATGCAAAATATAATCAGGTAATTTACTCTAAATTACATGTACTCTGTAATAGATTTCATGGCTTATAAATATAAGTCAGTTCCACTTAAGATGGACTCTGCTTATCTCAAAAATGTTTTATTCACATATAAACTTTCATATGTCTGTTAACAGTTTAAGCTGGAAAGAAATAATATTTGGAAAATCTTTTCTGTGTTTCTTTTTTTCTTATGTATGATTTTCATTTCCCAAGTGGTTCTCCAGGAAGTTTGCCATTTCATGTTACTCTATAGTACATCTTCCTTCAAAGATCCTTTCTTGGCTGCCCCATTCCACTACAAAATGGCTTCTAAATCCCTAAGCCTAATCATATCTAAAATAAAATTTTCAATGCCAAATGAAGATATCTGTGTGTTCTAAATAAGATGTCTACTACTGGTGTGAAATTTAGTTGGATTTTATATAAAAGATTTATAGCCATAATTGGCAGATTTTAACTTTGTTTTGGCTTAGGGGAAAAGTAAATTTATGAATGCATGCACATGCTAATTTTGTTCACACACATAAAAATTTTAATTTTACATGGTCCAAAAAGTAGTTTTAATGTGTATTAACTTTTCTCATTCTATTTGTCTTGCAACACAATGGAATCACAATAGATCCAACTATTTGCACCGGTGAGTTAAATTTCCTGAAATTGTCCTAACCTATTGGCAACAAACGAAGTACGTCTTTCTGAGTTCTTGATAGAATGCTCTATGTGCTTTTTTCCTGATAGTTTTAATATTTCCCTGGCTGAAAATTATTTCATGAAGTACATATCTCTTTGAAAACTTTGCATGTAATATGGCTGACCTAAAACCAAGGCCTGAACTTTAAGACAAACAAGTTTTTTCCTTGAAAATAATATTATTTAATTTAACCTCATTTATTTTTTACTTCATTTGAAAATGTTGCTTTCTAGGCGGAATGGGTAGCCTTGAATTATGTACCGTTTGCTGAAAGGTCTTTAGAAGTAGTTGTGGATTTATACCAAAAAACAGCCTGTCACAAAGCAGTGGTGAATGAGAAAGTACTCCAGAATATTATTAAGGTATCTCTCTCTTTTTTTAATTTCTATACTTTCATTTGGTGATGACAGAAATTACTCTTTAAGTAATAATATATTATCATATATTGAGATAAATGGAAAATATAATTTACATTATTATTTATAGTGACTTTGTTTTACCATTCACAGAAAGTATTTAAGAAGCTGTTTTTCTAAAGTATAAGAGCAGTCTAGAAAAAGTCCAACCATTGTCAATATAATGAGAGCCGTTACATGGCTGGATACTTTCTGGACAGCCCTCATATGAGAAGGTTTTTTAAATAAGAAATATTTTAAAGTACGTACGCATCATTTTTAACTGTTCTTAAATTTTGCCATGTAAGACAATGAGGATCCTGGTTCTTAGGATAGTACTTCTCATATTTTGAAGATGATGAGCATTTAGGGAGAAATTCACAGTACAGCCCATTGATTTAATTGATTGTGCAACTGTCTTCTGATAATCATCTTTAAAATTCATCTCTATTGACTGTTCCCTTCCTCCAAAGCTTATTTCTTATTTTTCCCTCTATTTTGAAGGACTAAGTCAAACCTTGCTGTTCTTCCAGCTTATGAATGTACCTTCTATTTACTGAACAAAAAGAGGCCAATCTGATTAGTCTTCCCTCAAGGAAGAAGACCTTTCTTTATTCCTTTATTTGTGTCCATCCTTTCTTCTTCCTACCTTTCTCTGTTGGTGATTCTTCATTTTTCTTTCACCCTCTTGTTCTTTATCCTAGAAATGTGATTAAGCATTTTATAAAAGAATTTACTACCTACTCAAATTGCCATGCTTTCTCAACTTTCCTTTGCTTTCAAGCTCCTTTAAATAGCATGTGGGTTTCACCTAGTCACCAGTCACTCTTAACCTGTTGCATGCTGGTTTACTTCTGTATTATGCTACAGAAACTATTTGCTTACAGTTACAACAGATCAAATCTTTAAATCCTGAGCCCTTTATCTAATTTTTTGTTTTTCTATAACATGGTTCTACTGCCCATGTCTTCTTAAAACTCTCTTCCCTTGCCTTTTGTTGTACTTTCTACCCCTCACCAGTCACTCCATCATTATAGCTTTTTCTCTCCTCCTTTAAGAACATTTTAAAATCATTTTTGTTACATTTTTAAAGGAACAAAGTAAAGATTAAAATGAATAATTCTTACATTTAATAATTCAGTGTAAGGAATATAGAAAGGTAACAAATAATACAGTATGTTAAGTGCTAAATGACATCCACAGAGTAGAGGCAGCTTTCCATTCAGATAGACCTGACTTAGAATAGTATGCTGCAATTTACTTGTTGCTATATGATTTGGGGCAAATAAATTGGTCTGAGAATGTTTCTAATGTGTAATACAAGGATAATATCAATACCCTTTACATGTCTTAACTAAAAAGAGAATCAGTTGAAATAGAGCATTCAGTAGTATTTGCCAAGAAGTCTATTGAATAAAACGTTATTTCCTCTCATAGACAAGGAAGTAATTTAACTGCCTAAGGGATTTTAGCCAGGATTAACAGAAGTGACCCTTGAAGGAGTGGAGTAATAGAGTTTGGTAGATAAAAAGGAAGAGAGTGGTATTTATGGGCAAATTAAGCACCATTAAAGATCATAATATATTTTAAAGAACTGTTGAGAAATTCAGTTTAGGGAGGTAACAGGGCCTGGAATAAATCTGAAAAGATAGCTATGGGTCTTATTCATAAGGAATCAGATTTTATTCTTTAACCTTTGAAGTGCTGAACATTGAAGAGTGAAATGAGTCAGTTTACATTTTTTAAGGAATTAATTAATACCTTTCTATACTCCCAAACACTTAGATGATGTCATTTAACTACATTTTGTTGTAGTTAATTGGAAAAGGCTCATCCTTTCTCAGAAAGTGTGAGCTTTGTGATAGCAGGAACTGAATTTCCCAGTTTCATACACATTTACTGAGTATGCACTATAATCCAATCCCTATATTAGTTGTTTAAATATTTAAAAAAATAAAATGTATAAATTGAATAGATCTGCTGTACATAACTAAGTACACTTGATTTCAGTAAAATACTATTTAAAAATTGCAGTAGTAAGCCATACTTTCATTTTTTCTAACCTTGAGTTATATATAACATGTTAACTTAGAATGGCCCTTGTATAATATAGTATTCTTTTGTTTGCAGAACAGCATGTATTCAGGCTCTGACTAGCTTTAACAATAAACAGCATTTATTGGCATGCATAGTTGGAAAACTCAGAGATTCAGCAGTATTACCGAAATCCAATATTTTTCTCTGTGGTCTGCTTGCCTAAGGCTTGACTCTTTTTCATTACAGTTGCAGACTGATTCTTTTTCTTTATAGATGAAAGCTAAAAAAGGCATTATATGCCCAGTAGGAGGTATGTGTGTGTGCACATGCTTGCCTCTATTTCATTATTATTTCTTAAATTAACATTAAGTGGACCAGCTTTTTAATCCCATGTCTAATCTTAAACCAGAGAAATGTAATTTCCAGTTGGAAGTGGGGTCAGCTTCCCTCAAAGCACATGGAGAGGGGAAAGTGATAGATTCTGGGTAAGCTAATTGTCTGTTAGTTGAGGTCCATTTCATACTAATATATCATGGTTCATATGTGCACAGTGTGAGTACTCATTAATAATTTGTATGGAGGATGTTAAAATTGGGTTTTATATTCACTCCATAACATTGAAAGGGGAAAATTTATATCTTTATTCTTTATCTTTTTCTGACTAGAATGTCACATAAAAGCATAATTTTTGTTCTAATGCAAATTATCTAACAGTATGCTGATACTATTAATTGATAACTCACTTTGTTAGTTTGGTCAGTCTAGTCTTTTTATTTATTTATTTATTTATTTATTTATTTATTTAATACCGCAATTTAAAAAAAATGTTTGTTTATTTTTATTGTTGTTTTTTTGTTTTTGTTTTTATTTTTTTTAAATTTATTTATTTTTTAAAATATTATTATATTTTATTGTTAAATTTAATGGGGTGACATTGGTTGGTAACAATCAGACAGTTTCCCAATGGACAA
>PVKE010016151.1:0-32413 GCA_004027555.1 Craseonycteris thonglongyai
CAGGGTCCTGTCTGAGGGGGCAGAGGTGTGACTGTTGGCTGCAGCTTCTGCACCCTCCTTGAATAGAGGACTTCTGGCTGAGAATATCAAGTGTGCACCTCACAGACAAAATCCTTCTTTTAGTTTTCAAAGAAGGAAAAGTGGAAAATATTTTAAAGCTATAAAATTTGATAAAAGGAAGGAACACAACAGTCTGGGAACAAAAATAGAGTCATATTATTCTTGGATGATGACTGTCTGAATTTCCTATGGAGAGAAGTGAGGGAAATGATTCTCTTCTTTTTCTCAGCGTTCAGGCAGAGCAAAGGAGAAGAAAGGTGGGACAGCGAAAGGAAAGGCTCTGCCTGCTCCCCCTGAGCTCTCCGAGTGAGTGCTCTGTGAGAGCTTTCTGTCCTTCTATTGATCTCCCAGGTCCATGATCTCTGAGAATATTAGTTGCTAGGTAGAGTCCCTCTGAGAGAACAGAGCCCTCAGCAGAGAGGCTCATGGGAAGGCAGACCCGGAGCCACTTCTCACAACCTGTGCTCGGCCATCACTGGGTATGGGTGGTGATGGGCCTGCGCAACGGGACTCGCCCAATAGATGTGAAGAGTCCGAACTTCTGTCTCCTGACTTTGTGAAGGTACGTTGACTTCCTGGATGGTCAGATTCCTCTTTTATGTAGCCACTAACGTCTGTTTCACTGAGTGGTTTTGCATATCAGATGAGACCATGTGTGTGGTCGTATTTCACAAATGAAGCTACAAACACAGAAAACTTATGAATGTTATCATTGACATTTGACTGCGTCTACAGATTCTTGGGGCTTTCACAGTCTAATATCACAATGGTCTCCCATAAAGAGACTCCTGTGTAATACCTATGCTTCTAACTTCTTCTCATATAACTCACTCTCCTAGCTTCGTAGGTTTGAGATATCACCACAGGGAAGAAGAAGAGAAAAAAAGGCTAACTTCTATCCTGAAAAGGTGACTAGTCCTTCCTCCTTTTTCCAGCCCCCTCTTTAGCGTGATCTATGCAATTCCAGGGATTCTATGCACCCTTCCGTAGTCATGGGAGTAGCTGTAAGAACAGGTGTGTGACTGAAGGCCCAAAGCAAGTGCTTTTGAGTACATTGTGAGAACACGAATGTGGAACAATATGAAGGCGCATCAGGAGTCAAGTGCCCCGCCCCCAGCCCCTGTCCAGAGCCATCAAGTCCTCCTTTGTTTGTTCTGGTCCCGGCTACAGCTTTGTACCTCCTGGCTCTTGCAGCCCCCTGGGCTAGCATCATAATATGATGCACTTTCAACAACTGTTATGCCTGGACCCCTTCTGGGAGGTGTGTAATAACACAACCGCTGAGGTTGATTGTCTACTTTTCCCAGAAACCTTTGAAGATTCTATTCCTTCTGTGTCCCCTTTGGCTTCCACAGCGCCTGTGACAGAGTCATCATTCTCTCTGTGCCTTGCCTTCTGAGCAGTACCTCCAGGATACCTAATACTAGCTCCTGTGCCTCAGTTTTCCCATCACCACCCCAAATTCTCTCTCCCAATCCAATGAACCCTGTTATCCAACTTTCCTTCACCTTCACCACTGGATCACTTTTTCTCTCCAGAGTCATTTCATTTTTGAATTTGATTTCCCAATGACCCATTCACTAACCATCCCCTTGGCTCCCTGCCACAGCACACTCTGAGAGATGATCCTCTTCTCCAACCAGAAGCCCCTTTGACTCTGAATATCATCTTTCTTGACCATCTCTTTTCCTAAGATATCAACCTCTTACCGGATTTGTCCCAGACAACAAGTCTGAAACCCACTGATCCACTGTTATGTCATCACTTACCATTAATGCTGTCTACCTTATCACCACAAAACTAGAATTTCATTGTGACTGAATCTAAATCAATTTCCGTCCTATTGAAGCCTGATCCCCAGAATGGATCTCAAGATACCCCTGGTGCATTGTCCACTTATGTCCCAATAGTCACAGGCATTGACCATTCAGACTTTTCCTAGTGGCAAGGTTGTGCCAAAGACTTGATTCCTTCCAGTTTGGCACAATGGAATTTCAATCAAAAGTTTCTTGTCCTCCCTTCTTCAGAGGGCTCTTCTGGGGAAGACCCTGCAGCCAGCTCTGTAGAGTGTGGTCACCTTTTCTTTCTGGCACTCCTGAAGTGATAAATCCAAAAGAGGAGTGATGTCTTGATGTGGAAAGAAAAGGGAAAGAAAAACAAATTTTTTTTTTTAAACAAGTTAGGCTAGACTACCTTCTAAATTATTCGGGAAACATTTTAGTCAACTGGGGCTAAGCATGAGTCTTCCTTTCTGGAGCAGCAAAGGCAAACCCAAGGAATTGCAAGTCCACCAGCAGCACTCACGTTCTAAGATCTGGGGGGATTATTTGGTGCAAAATCATACACAGCTTTTCTGGGATTTTCCATCTTTGCATTTCTGCTGTCCATGTCTTGGGTGACTATTCCTCAATCTTTATTTTCAATAGAATCTCGAATGCCTCCAGAGGTCAAGAATACCCAGTACTTTTCCATCTCTTACCTCTGTTATTGCCTAAGGTCCAGCATCAGCCCTTCCCTAAAACCCTGCCTCTATTCCAGCCCCTGCCTCTCACTCAGTTCAGACCCCAGGCCCATGTTCAATCCTCACCCCAATCCTACTATCAGGCCCTATACCCCAGGTTAGGATCTGTGGAATGCATTTCCATCAACCTAGAATGAATCCAAGTATTGCTTTTCTCATCTGAATTCAACACCTGGAATGTAATATGTTATAGAAGCAATGAAAAATTTGTGTGGTCAAAAATCTCAGGAGGACTTTTGTTCTTCAGCTTCCAATTCTGCTTACTGCCACCCCCCCCCCCCCCGCAACCCCACCCCCCCAGCCCAGGTTTCAATCTCCATCCTTCCTGGATAATTTCCTCTCAGCAAAGAGCTTCATAACAAACAAGAAGATCACTTTAGAAAGAATCTCACCCAACACTGCTGGGGTCTGCCCCACAGAATCCATGCATCTCTTATCACTGATGATGCCACCAAGCAACTGTTTAGAGAAATCTGCTTCTGAGAGTGACTATGGACTCTCATGCATCTCTGTATCTAAAGGACAGAGTAGCAAAATTCTAAATGTTAATTTAGTCAACCCAGAAGCTTCTGTGAGAGGCTCATGAACGTTTCAGCTAGAGGCAGATGAAGGGAAGGATAAGGAAATAACTCAGAGAATGGCCCAAAGGATCATCTATTCAGTGACTCAGGAAGCTCTTCAAATAAAGATCTGGTGTGTAACTCTGAAGAAGACCTAAAAGTTACATGAGGGGTCTGTCAGGAAAAAATACAATGGTGTCAAGGTGGAGTCTAGGTCAGAGACAACTGGAAAATGTCCTGAAAGTACATTAGAGCAAGAATTTTGAGGCAATCCATGCGAGTTGGCTCCCACACACCTTCCCTGATGAAAAGCTTTATGTCTTTCAGGGCAATAAGATATCTGAGGAGGGTCAGGAACAGATATATATATATATATATATATATATATATATATATATATATATTTTTTTTTTTTTTTTTTCATAAAATATCAATGAAGAAGAAACAGTGGCTTGATCATTATCTAAAAGTCAATGATCAGAGGATTCCAAGGTGGGTGAACCCTCAATGGATATGTTTGGGTGTGCAATATTGTTACAGTGGATAGTAGGCTGGTTGGGGCAAAGTATAGGAATAGCAGCATATAAGTCTGTTTCTTGGGTCATGTTAATGCACTGGGGAAGCATATGTTAAACTTGACACCAAAGTTTCTCTATTGGAAAGTCACCTTGTGGAGGTGGTTCTTATCCCTGGATATTTTTTTCAGGCGGTTGGATTGGTATTTATTTTTGCAGACCAAAAGCATCACTTAGCTGTCAGTAGTAGGAATGTTGACCAGACATCCACCTTTATTCCAGGGTAAAATATAAAGCTGAAAGTAAGGTAAAGATGCCTTAGAGTGAGTGGGAAAACAAGAAGAAAGGAAGAGGGGAAAGAATGAACTTGCTGGTGAAATAGAAGTTTATGCCTCATCATGCCCATACTATGACCTGTCTTGTTCCCAGCTTCCTCAAACTGACCCAAGCTCCACCTGCTTGAGGCTGATCAGAACACCACACCACGTACTAATGCCGTATACCAAAAGGGCATGTTTGAGTAGTAAAACAATATTTACAGGGATGTAGTCAGGCATGGCGTCCCTGTCTTTGAGAACAGGGATCTTGGTGCCTGCCTTCCATCCATCTTGATGGAAATATACAAGGTCTTGCCCTTGTTGTGCACACTCACCTCTCAGGATGAGGTGACACCTGTGACATCCATGGCCTAGGTAGACCTATCATCTCCCCCAGAGCGTCACTTATGAACCAGAGGTGAGTTTCAGGGTTACAGATATTTGTGGGCTCACCATGATATCCGTGGAACGTTTTTTGTTTTTTTTTCTTTTTTTTCTTTTTGGTCCAAGATTGCACACAAACCCACCCTTACAACCGGGGGTGGAGGAAAGGCAGCTTTGTTCATCCAGACTGGGACTCTAAATGGAGTGCTCCAGAAAGCACTGGAGGTAGTTTCTCCAACTAGATGTGTGGATGCTATAAGGACCAAAACAAAACAAAACAACAAAACAAAACAAAACAAAACAAACAAAACAACAAACAAAACAAACAAAACAAAACAAAAACAGATGCCCACCACAGCTCTCTCACTACCACACTTGTATCTTTGTATCCAGAGTTATGCCATTAACCCTACAATATCTGTAGCTTGGTGTTACAGAAAAAAAATACTGATTTTTTTGTAGGCCCTGGAAGGGACAAAAAGTGGGCTGGGGCCCAGGGACCTTGGGTGAGGAGGCAGTGGATGACTCCAACACGCGTGTGGATCGAGAAGGCACTAACTCAGCCTCAGTTCGTGCATCATTCATCTTAGGGTCCTTTACTTTCTTTAGTGCAGTTGCTGCCACAATGTAGAGCTTGTTACCAGGAACTGCTCTGCCATCTGGAATACAGTCTGACATTCCAGCCTGTGGCCTCATCCTCCTACGCTTCCAGTTTATATTCCTTTTGCTAATTTTTAAGCTTGTCTCTTCACCAATGTCTTGTTTTCCTCCCTCTCTAAAGTAGACTTGATGGTCTGTTGAGTAACCAACATTTAGAAAGCTCCACTACGAATGGGCCGCTTCCAATATTATTTAATCCTTTCTGTTTGGCAAAATTTCAACTCTGTCCAGAAATGCTTTCTTAAAGGTAATTGATCACTACTGGAACAAATCCCACAATCAAGTCATAACCACATAAATTCAATCCCAGAACTATCTGGAAATAATTCATTACTCCACAAATAATTATCACAAACTTACTACCATGTGAACAAAACAAATGGAGTCCATGTCATGGTTTCCACAGTCCACTCTTTTTCCATTGCTACCTTAACCTATTTCAAATCTCATTCACTTTCTTCAAACTGAGGCCACCTCCACTTTCTCAACAGAGGTGCTGGACCACTGTTCACAGAGAAGCTGGAAGACACGAGATGGGAATGTGTCATCAAAACACCTAAAAAAATAAGAAACACTTTCATATTTTTTCTTTCTTTACCTCCCTCATAAATTGAAAGATTTTTCTTCCTAACCCCAAAAATCAAAATAAGTACCAATAAAAACCAAAAACACAAACTTTCTGAAATCCCTTATTGAGAAAGAGCTAAACTCTAATCTTGATGGACTGACGTACCATTAACAGGAATTTTTTTTGCACTCCCCATCCTTATGAGGTACCCAACATCTTTTCTTTTTTGAAAACTTATTACAGAAATGTTTAAACATGCAAAGAGTAAATAGAACAATATATCTTCCCATGTACTCTCACCCGACTTTTTCAATTATCATCTGGCATGTGTGATGCATCCCATTTTTTTACACTACAATAAAGGGAAAAAGCCCATTGAAACAGCCTGCTATTCATCTCTCAAATACATACTCTGTGCCCATGTCAAAGTTCTCACATTTCTTTGATATTATACACCACAGACTTAAACAACATTGACTAAAAGCATTGACCTTCTAGAGGCTTTGACAATCAGTTCTGCTCTGCCTTTTATTCAACCCCAAGAAGTCATTTGAGTGAATTTTTCCCCCACCTCCATGCAAGAAGTAATCTTACAGAGCAAATCCAGTACACAATATTGCTGTCTTTAACCACACAAGTAACTATACTAACATGAAAAAAAAATAGAAGTAGAAATCTACACATGTGATAAGGACTTGGTTCACTATATGTGTTTTCAAATCTTTAGAAGAAATTTTTTTGTCACATTACAAAATGACCTATTGTGTTTTGAGTTAAACCCAGTAGATCCACTTTTCTCCTCTACTTCCCAAAATGCCAGATCAGATGAAAAGATGCTCAACATCATTGGCCACCAGGAAATGCAAATCTAAACCACTTTGAGATAGTACCATGCATACAAAAAAATGACTGCAATAAAAAAGTAAGATAATAAGTGTCATTGGGAATGTGGAAACAGTGGAGGAAGTTCTCACACACCACTGGTGGGAATAAAAAATGGTGCAACCATTTGTTAAAATAATCTGGCACTTCCTCAAATGTTCAACATAGAGTTACTGTGTGACCTAGCAATTCTACTTCTAAGTATATAGTCAAGAGAAATGAAAACGTATGTACACATAAAACTTATAAACAAATATTCATAGCAGTATTACTTATATAGTCTAAAGGTGGAAATAAGCCAAATATCCATCTTCTGAGGAATGGGTAAATAAAATATGGTATACCCATACAATATAACATGCTTTGGCAATAAAAAATACTGATACATACTACAACATGAATCAACCTTGAAAACATTATGCTAAGCAAATAAAGCCTGTCATGAATGACACAAATTATTCCATTCACATGAAATGTCCACATGAAATCTACAGAGACAGTATAGATTAGTGGTTGTTTAGGGCTGGGGGCAGGAGGGGAGAGGTGGATGACAGATAAAGGTTATGTGCTTTGTTTTTGAAGTCATAAATATTTTAGCATTGACTGTGAAGATGCACCTGTCTGTGAATATTGGAAAAATCACAGAATCATGCGCTTTCAGTGGGTGAATTGTATGGTATATAAAATATAATTTCAATGAAGCTTTTAAAATGAGTAAAGGGTTTAAAAAGACTAAGTGCTGGAGCGTGACAGGAAGGGGCGAGGATAGGACAAAAGATGTCAACACAGTTCTGGAAGATGGCCATCCGGTGGAGGAGGGTAAGTGACTAGCAGAGCCCAGGAAGTGCTGGCAAAGCAATTCACACACCCCTCCCCCCATGACCAACAACCTGATGGCACCTGGTAAGAAAGAAATGAAGGGCGCCACACTGTAAACTTCTGTAAGTTATTGTTTGATATTGTGTATAATTCAAACAGTTCTGGAGGAGAGCTCGTCAGTGTTTTGTAGAATTTTGTGGGTAATCTTCGAATGTGTAGAGGATTCCAGTTTTCTTCCCAGGAACAGAACCCAAGACAACTGTCTTGAAGATGCACTGCACACTTCTGAGGTCTGGGTGTGGGGTGTGGGAGCTGTGGGAATCAAAGGCCGAAACCTCAAAGGTCAGGAAAACAGTGAACAGTTCATTTAAAATGTATTTATTTCAAAAATTAATAAAATTGTGGAAAAGTTGTATGGATGCTAAAAGCAAGCCCTTTATTTAGATTTATCTACTCATATTTTGACTCATGTACCATCTCTTTCTCATCTCTCTCTATGTTTCTGCCTCCTTCTCTTCCTCCCTCTCTCCCACCCTCATTTCTATTTCTCTATATGAACACACAGACATCCGTGAAAACTATGCATATATTTCTCAATATTTGAGAATATATTTTATGCATCATGTACTTTCTCCTTGAATATTTCATTGTATATTTCTTTTAAAAAGTAGTTTCATATACAGTACAGTTATTCAGTAAATTTAACATTTGGCATAAGACTTTTAACTAATCTACTCATATACTATTTTTTGCCAATTTATCAAGTAATGTCTATGGGACTTAAAAAAAACCAAACCTCATTACAGGATTCAGTTGTAATCTCATATCTCATTTAGTAATCATGTGTCTCCTTTAATGAATCAGTTTCTCAGCCTTCCTTTTTCATAACAAGGCCATTTTTGAAGAACATACTCAATGAAAAATTTTTGGTGGAGATTGTCTTAGCTTTTAATGATGTGTGTACAGGTGTGAGTCCTTAGGACCTTATGAACAGTCAGGAGAAGACTTGGTGAAAACAATACCAGAGACGCAGAGATAGGTGGAGGCATTTTTCTGAACAGAGATTTCCTCTGGCAGTCAAAGGTGGGCATGGGTGAGGGGGTGCCTTGAAGTGTAGGTTCCTACTGAGTGGAGACCATGGTGAAGCTGTGGATGCTGGGAAGACAAGCAAAGAAGGTGCTGTCATTACTGGTTAAGCTTCCTCAAATGGGAGGGAAAGGCTTGGTATCTGGGGCCAAGATTGATTGATTGATCAGACTCAGAGAGGGAATGCAGGCAAATCAAGTGAGGGCATGACACGAGCTTTCACTTCAGCAGTTTATAATCTAAAACATGAAGCTGTAGGGGTTTTAAGTGTTAAGTGACGAGCTGGCATGGGAAGATGAAATAAATACATACACATCATCAGAAATATTACATTATTGTTTCAGAAGGTAGACAGGTGCCAATAGAAATTTTGATGACAAATTAGTAAGTACATGGGAAAATAATAAAACTTTTCATGGAAGATTGGCCATAAGTGTGATGCAAAAAACCAAAAAGGCATTGATTGCTGAATATAACTACAATTGTGCACCTTAAACTTGTGCTAGAGAGACACCCACTGCCTAACAAATCAAGATGAGTTCGGTCCTGTGCGTGTGGGCCAGCTCAACTGCTCTGTAAAATAAAGAACGTAAATGTTTCATGGAAAGAAGGGATTTGTCCGAGAGAAGAAAGAGGGAACAGCAGGGTAGGACACTGAGTGGGTGGAAGGGGCTGAACAGCTTAAAAGAGATGTTGGGAGAAATTTCGTTACTAAAGATTTTCAAGTCATTTGCCATGTGTCCGTGGGGTTTCATGTCCTCACCTTCCTCTTTGTCATGCTTTCTGTTCGCTGGTACAGGCCACTCAGCTATCTCATGCTTTTTGGTGAATGTGGATTCTTTGGGGAGAGATACGGGGCTCAGATTACTGCCAAGCATATTTCTGGGTTCATACAAATGAAAGCACATCCGATTTAAAGGGAAGCTG
Organism: Craseonycteris thonglongyai; assembly: GCA_004027555.1. Lineage (NCBI taxonomy): Eukaryota > Metazoa > Chordata > Mammalia > Chiroptera > Craseonycteridae > Craseonycteris > Craseonycteris thonglongyai. Next base: position 9,300 of record PVKE010016151.1, read on the forward strand.
AAGTTGAGGACAGAGTAGAATTTGGCACTATAAATCTATGGGCACAGCAGGCTTTCAAAGAGTATTTTGGGTCCAAAAAGGAAATCACCAGGCCTTAAAAAGGTCTCAGGTTCTATGTGGGTAACTGGTTGAATAAATAAATAAATAAATATATGGTATGGTGAATGGGTGGAGTTGCATGTTAGGTTGAAGGGATTCAAAGGGCTCTGCTGTGATGAATGACGAGGGACAGGGTTTTATGTTCATCCCCTTAAGGCATTCCCTCCCCCACCCTTAAGTTCTGGGATATGGGCTTGGAAATCTAGTCCAGAATGAGCACTCTCAGTGCCCAGCTGCTCGATGCAGCAATGCATTCCCAATGACGCAGACCGCCTCCTTTGTCTCAGAAGCCTTGCTGCTCCATGGCTGAGCTCCAGCTCAACTTGCTAGGTATTTCCCCCGCCCCTTCCTGTGTGGGGCAGGGCTCTTTCTGCGGTTAACTAGCTACCTAAACAGGCATGCATATGTCCCAGGGTTTTGCACACAGGGACACATGAGTCAGGTGAGTAAACCAGAGTCCCTCAGAGATATTAAATCTTCCTTTCCAAACAGATACAATGAATACTATCGTTTTTTCCTCTAAGTACTACTTTAGCTACATCTCACAAATTTCAAGTTGTATTTCTATTTTCATTTTGTTTAATTTTGAATTTTCTTTGAGATTTCTTTCATGATCCATGTGTTTGTAACATGCTGTTTAATCTCTAAAGATTTTGGGATTTTCCATCTATCTGTAATTGCTTTTTAGTGTAATTCTATTATAGTCTGACATACTTTGTACGACTTCTGTTATTTTATATTTATTATGGTGTGTTTTGTGGCCTAGAATGTGGTCTATATTGGTGAATGCTCTATGTGAGCTAGAGAAGAATGTGGATTCTGTTGTTCAAGTATTCAATAAATGTTCATTAGAGCTGTTGAGGTCGACTATATCCTTACTGATTTTCTGCCTGCTGACTCTGCCTCTTTCTGATGGAGGGTGTAGAAGTCTCCAGTAACAATAGATTCATTTATTTCTCTATGCTGTTCTACAAGTTTTTATCTCACATATTTTGGCACTCTGCTGTCAGATGTTAAAAAATGTTGTGTCTTCTTGGAGAAATGATCCCTTTGTTGTCTCTGTAATGCCTTTCGTTGTTACTGATAATTTTCCTTGTTTAAACTGGCTTTGTCTGAAATTAATGTAATTTCTCCTGTTTTGTTTTGGTTAGTGTCAGCATACTATTTTTTCTTTGTCCCTTTACCTTTAATCTATCTGTATCTTTATGTTTAGAGTGTTTTGTAGACAACATATAATTGGTTTTCATTTTTGTATTTTGCAATCCACTCTGACTTTTAATTGGTGAATTTAGCCCATTCACATGTACTGATTTATATATATATATATATATATATATATATATATATATATATATATATATATATATACACACACACACACACATATACATATATACATATTTGGAGTAGTGTCTACCATGCCAGTAAACTGTTTAGTTTTCACTGTATCTATTTTTTTCCTTTTCCTCTTTTTCTGCCTTTTCAGGTTTTAAGTAAGCATTTCATATGATTCTGTTTTTTTTCTTCTCTTAGCATAGCACTTATTCTTCTTTAACAATTATTTTAATAGTTACCCTAGAGTGTCTTATATACATGTGCAACTAATCTGTATCTTTCCATAACAATGTGCCAATTTACAGTTAACGCAGGTGCCTTATAACAGAGCTCCAGTTAGATCCCTCCCTGCTTTCTCTGTAACATTACTGTTACTCATTTCACTTATCCATATACTATATACCCCAATACATTGTCATTATTATTATTAGATGAATTGAGAATAAGTAAAATAAAAGTTTCTTTTTGTCTTCTTTGCTTCCTTGTTTTTTCCTCTATAGACACAAGTTATTCTCCTTCCCAAAGAACTTTTTTTTTACATTTATTGCAATTTAGGACTGCTGCTGATTAATTCTCTCAGTTTTTGTTTGTCTGGAAAAGTGTTTATTTATTTTTCACTTTGAAAAGATAATCCTACTAGATATAAAATTTTAGATTGGTATTTATTTTTCTCTTTACACACTAAATATTTCATTCTGTTCTCTTCTTGTTTGCATGATTTATGATGAGAAACCCATAATTCTTACGTGCGTTTCTCTAAAGAAAGGGTGCTTATTTTCCTTTGGATCCTTTCAATATTTTATATTTCAATTTTTTAGAGTTTGTATATGATATATCCACATATAGATTTTTTTTTTTTAAACTTCACCGCATTTGGGAAGCACACCCCAGTTCAGCATGTGGGTTCGCCTGGGCCAGAGCCGGGATTCAATCCTCGGTTCTCAGGGCTTCAAAGCGAGCGATTAACCTGCTGAGCCGTCCCAGTTTTCCCCACATATAAAATTTTTTGATACTTATTGTACTTAGTGTTCTGGGATCCTCAGTCAGCATATGGTTCCACAAGGCTGCAAAGCAAGCACTTTACCTGCTGAGCCATCCCAGCCTCCCCATCAGCAGAAGTATTGATGGATCTTATAATAGTTTTTTTTTTTTAAAGATTTATTTTATAGTTTTTGACAGAGACAGAGAGAAGTGGGAGGGCCCAGAGAAGTCTCCATAGTTGTACGTTATCAGTTTTTTATGTCATTTTGTTCCACACAGGTGGGCGGGGGCCGAGCAGGAGACTGGGTTCGGGGCCTCCCGCATGGGAGGCACACCTCCTTGACCCATGGGCCAAATCAGGGGGCAAGAACCAAATAGGAGACCACACCCCAGTTTTGCATATGGGTCCTCGATTGGATAGTCATACCCTGGGGCTGCAAAGCAAGTGCTTAAGCTGCCAAGCCATCCTGGCATTCCCCTTATGATAGTTCTATTCTTAATTTTTTGAGCAACCTCCATACTGCTTTTCATAGTGGTTGCACTAATGTGCATTATCACCAAGAGTGTACAAAGCTTCTTTTTTCTCCACATTCTCTGCAACTCTTGCTATTTCTTGTCTGTTTGTTAATAGCTGTTCTAACAGGTGTGAGGTGATATTTCATGGTATTGATTTTCATTTCTCTATTAACTAGTGATGTTGAACATCTTTTCATAGGACTGTTGACCATCTGTACATCTTTCTTGGAAAAATGTCTCTTCAGGTACTCTTCCCATTTTTAAATCATTTTTTATTGTTGAGTTTTATGAGTTCTTTATATATTTTTAATATTAGCCTCTTATTGAAAGTAGTGTTTGCAAATATCTTCTCTCATTCAGTTGATTGCCTTTTTATTGTGTTAATGGTTTCTTTGCTGTGCAGAAGCCTATTAGTTTGATGTCTAGTTCCATTTATTTATTTTTGCTTTGTTTCTTGTTCACAAAAACTTCTATAGACTAAGTTCTATAAGTTTAGTGCTTATGTATTCTACGTATTTTATTGTCTTACATTCAAGTTTAATCCATTTTGGGTTAAATTTTGTGTATGGTATAAAATAGTAATCAAGTTTTATTCTTTTGCATATGGCCGCCCAGCTTTTCCAACACCATTTATTGAAGACACTTTCTCCATTGTATGTTTTTTGCTCCTTTGTCAAAAAACCTGTTGCACATATATGTATGTGTAGGCTTGTTTCTGGGCTTTCAACTCAATTCCATTGGTTTGTGTGTCTGTTTTTTTTCTATGAATACCTTACTGTTTAGATTACTATAGCTTTGCAGTATAATTTGAGGTTAGTCAATCACTATTTATTTATAAATTTCTTTATTCCATTTAGTTGCCTTTCTACTTTGTCAAAAATGCATTGAATATGTTTGTGTGGATCTATATTTCTGGGTTCTTTATTCTGGTCCATCAATGTGTATGTATCTGCCTGTTAGTACCATATAGTCTTGAATACCGAAGCTATAATAAGCCAAGTTAGTCTTAAAATAACATACACTGTTTTTTCACACTTTATTCTTTTTTTCAAAATTGTTTTAACATTTATAGTTCCTTTGCCTTTCTACATAAGTTATAGAAAATCTTGTCTCCAAAAAGCCTCCTGAAATTTTGGCAGAAATTGTGTTAAATGTATATATCACTTGTTTTGTGGGTTGAATCTTACAACACATGAACATAGTATATCTCTCCATGTATATCTTCTTGAAATTCTTTCCTCAACATTATGTAATGTTCAGCATATGTCTTGTTCTTATACATATTTTGTACACCTAAGTAGTTTATTTTTTATTGATTGTTAATGATAGCACATTTTTAATTTTTGTATCTATATATACCTTGACAGTATTAATAATTAAAAATATAATAGATTTTGTATGTTTATTTTTTATTCTTTGATCTTGCTAAACTCACATATCAATTCTAGGAGAAATTTATTTGTTTGTTTGTTTGTTTATTTTTTGGGGGGAGAGTTCTTAAAATTTGTTATGCAGACAATTATATTATCTATAAATTGGGGCAGTTTTATTTTCCCTTATCTGATCTCTATACCATATAGCACTGGCCACAGTTTCCAACAATGTGTATAGTAAGAGTGCTGAAAACAGAGATCCTTGCTTTGCTCCTGATTTTAGTTAGGGTAGAAACATTGTCTTTAACCATAAATATGTGAACTGTTGTTTTTTTGTACATGTTCTTTATCAAGTAGAAGAAGTGAACCTCTTCTGCTATTTTATTCTGAGAGTATTTAATCATGAATGGGTATTGAATTATGTTGAATGGGTTTTATATATGAATTGATATGATGTTCTGGTTTTTCTTTCCCTTCTTTCCTTCCTTCTTTCCTTCCTTCCTTCCTTCCTTCCTTCCTTCTTTCCTTCCTTCCTCCCTCCCTCCCTCCCTCCCTTCCTTTCTATATTTCTTTTTCTTTTGAGAGAAAGTGAGAGAGAGATAGAGAGAAGTGGGGAGGACACAGAGCAGTCTCCATAGTTGTACATCATTAGTTTTTTCACATAGTTTTATTCCACACAAGTGGGTGTGGGGCTGCAAGGAGTGAAGCCAATCTAGGGGCCTTCCGCATGTGAAGTGAGAACCTTCCCTTCCATTATGTCAGTTACCAGTTGTGCGGTCACAGTTCAGCATGTGGGTTCGTATGGGCCAGGGCCAGGATTTGATCCCCAGACCTTGCAGTTGCAAGGCAAGTAGTCAACCTATTGAGCCATCCTGACATCCTTGATTTTTCTTGTTTAGCCTGTTAAAAATGTGGAATACATCGATTGATTTTTAAATATTGAACCAGCCTTGTATCTAGTAACAAGTGCCACTTAGTTATGTATATAATTTTTATATATTGCTGAATTCTGTTTGCTAATACTTTATTCAGGATATTTGCATATATATTCACAAAAAATATTGGTTTATAGTCTTCTTATTTTTGTAATGATTTTATCCCATTTTAGTATCAGTGTTATACTTCAGAAAAACAAAATTGGATAGTGTGCTCTCTTCTATTTCTTAGAAGATAGTTTGTAGAATTGGTGTTATTAATAATTTTCTTTTATATATTTGGTTCAATTCTCTAGTGCAATCATTGAGTTCTGAAGACTCTTTTTAGAGCAGGAGGTAAATTAAAAATTTATTTTATATATTTACAGATTTTTCAAATTAACTATTTTATAGAGGGTGAGTTTGAATTCTTAAGAAATTTATCTATTTCACCTAAGTTTTCAGAGCCATTGGTGAAAAGTTGTTTAGAAAATTACCTTATTGTTCTTCAAATGTCTGTAGGGTCTACAGTGACATCTGTCCCTTCTCTCATTGCTGATATTGGTAATTTGTGTCTTTATTTTTTACCTGATAAGTCTGGCTACAAGTTTATTAATTTTATTGATGTTTTCAGAGAACTAGCTTTTGGTTTCATTGATTGTTCTTTCTTTATTGTGTAGTCTATTACATTGATTTCTTCTCTTGTTTTTATTAGTTCATTTCTTTTACTTACTTTGGGTTTAATTTGCCCTTCTCTTTTTAGTTATTAAGTTAGAAGTCAGGTCATTGATTTGAGACCTTTTTTTTTTTTTTAATGTAGGCATCTAGTGTTATAAATTTTCTTTAAATATTATTTAAATACATGTCAGAAATGTCAGTATATTGTATTTTGATTACATTTTGTTGAAAATACTTTTAATTTCCCATTTGGGTTTTTCCTTTGATTCATGGGTTATTTAGAATTTTTTATTTAATTTTGAAATATTTTGGGTTTTTTAGATTTTTCTACTGTTGACTTAAAAAAAATTCCATTGTGGTAGGAGTAAATATTTTGTCTAATTTAAACAATTTAAAATTGTGTGTGATATTTATATTTTAATAAAGCATATGTTCTTTCTTGGTAATCTTGAATGTGCACTTGTAAAGTCTTGCTGTGTGTTGGATAAATGTTAATTGTCAAATTGGTTGATAGTGTGTATATGTCTTCATGTCCTTACTGAATTTTTGTCTATGTGTTCTATCAATTATTGATGGACTGATATTGAACTCTTTCATTTTGGTTTATTTGTCCTTGGTGTTTTGTTCTGTTTTGTTTTGTGTTTTGCCATCATGTATATTGAGACATTTTTATTAGCTGTACCATAGCTCAGGATTCTTACATCTTATTGTTTAATGCTCCACTCCCATTTTAATAAAATGACTCTCATTTTATCACGTAATCTCTTTTTTTTCTGAATTTCATTTTTCTGATATTAATGTAGATACTTCAGCTTTATTTTTCCTTTCTGTTTTGCAGATTTGATCATTTTGTTCCACATGGCTTCAAATTTATTGATTCTTTCTTCTGCCACACTACATCTGCTGTTATATCACTCTAGTGAATTAAAAAAATTATTAAAAACAGAGCTAACAGTGTATGTGTATATATATATATATATATACAATACATATATTATATATGTTATATATATACAATATATATAACATAATACAGTATTATATTAGCTTCAGAGTTACACTATTATAGAAGTGATCATCATGAATGTTTAGCAACCATTTGACACTATTATACGCTGTAACAATATTCCAATATCACTGTAATAATATCACAATATTATTGACTATATTCCCCATGCTGTGTATTATATCCCCTGAGTTATTTGTTTTATACCTGGAAATTTGGAACTATTATTCTCTGTTCTTTTGTAATTTTTCAATTACAGATACTGCACTTGATCTTAGCCAAAAGGCCAAGAAGCGATAAATTTTCAATTATAGTTGACATTCCATATTATTTGATATTAATTGCAGACATACAGAATAATGGTTAGACAATTATATAGTTTAAGAAGTGATCCCCCTGACTAATGTGATTACCACCTTGCACTATATGTAGTTATTACCATAGCATTGACTATATTCCTTGTAGTTTACTTTACATCCCTATGACTATTTTGTAACTACAAATTGGTACTTCTTAATTCATTCACCTTTTTAATTCTTCTCCCCAAACCCTTCCCATCTAGTACACATCTAACACTATACCTAGTTATTACAATATTATTAATTATACTTTTAATGCTATACTCTACACCCCTTAACTACTATATGACAATCAATTTGTACTTCTTAATATCTTCCACTTTTTTTTAATCCACCCACTAACCCCCATCTCATCCGGCAACTATGAACATATTTTCTGTATTTATGAGTTTGTTTGTTTTGTTTGTTTATTTTGTTCTTTAGATTCTACATATAATCAACATCACATTGCATCTGTCTTTATAAGTGACACTCCATTCACCACCGAACTCTCCAGGTTCATCCATGCCACCACTGGGTCACACTGTTCATATTTTTAAAAACATATCCATTTATTGAAAATGTTTAATGAAAAAATTCTTTGAATAATAATTAGATGCACATAGTAAACAGAAACCAATGAAACGTTGTGTAATTGAAATCAGTTTTAGTCTGGAGCACTTCCTCAGTTGATGCTTGACTATTTTACATGTTAAATATTACAAGTCAGTTATTTTGTAGTATGTCTTGTAATTTGGGTTTGTCTGATGTTTTCTCATGATTAGCTTAAGGTTATATATTTTGTGATGCATGATTTTTATTAATCCCATTGCTGATTAATCACTTGATTAATGTGTTGTCTACTAAACTTTTATACTATTTTTTCTTTGTAATTACTATTTTTGAAGGAGGTACTTTGAAACTATGTGCATATTTATTTATTTATTCATTCATTCATTCATTCATATTCATATGATGTTATGTTTTTTAATTTTATTTAGTTAATTGCAACCTGTTATTTTCAATATTTATTTTGAACATCATTCTGTCACAGGTTTGGACAGTGCAAGGCTCTTAAAACTAGCTTCTGGGTCCCTTTGACATATCCGGCATTTGTTGAACATTTTTTTATTTTCTCATACAACAATATTTATCAAGACCATCTTATATTTTTCCTGAACCAGTCCTAGATTCAGCCACTTCTCCAAGATACCCTGGTTCCATCTGCTAAGCTAAAGTATGGTATTAATATTTAGAAGCCAACATATGGATGCTAAGGGTGTTCATTACTATTGAGGTATTGCGGTTTCCATATTGCTCTCAGTGAATACACACACACACACACACACACACACACACACATATATACATATCTAATCCAGAGGCGCCCAACCTTTTTGGCACCAGAGACAAGTTTTGTAGAAGACAACTTTTCCATTACTGGGTGGTGGGGAAATGATTTTGGGATGATTTAAGTACATTACATTTATTATGCATTTTATTTCTATTATCATCACATTGTATTATATAATAAAATAGTTATGCAACTCGCCATAGTGCAGAATCAGTGAGAGCATTGAGGGTGGGTTTTGATAGGAGTCTGCAAGCAATTGATTTAATATGGTGTCTATGCAGTCAAACCTCTCTACTAATGTTAATCTTTATTGGCAGCCACTCTCCAGTGCTAGCATCACCACCTCAGCTCCACCTCAGGTCATCAGCCATTAGATTCTTATAAGGAGAGCTCAACCTATATACCTCACATGTACAATTCGCAATAGGCTTTGTGCTCCTGTGAGAATTTAACATCACCGCTGATCTGACTAAGGGTAGAACTCAGGTGATAATGTGAGCAATGGGGAGAGACTATAAATACAGATGAAGCTTCAGTCACTTGTCTGCTGCTCACCTCCTGCTGTGTGGCCTAGTTCCTAATAGGCCATGGACTGGCTGGTCTGTGGCCTGGGGTTTGGGGATCCTGAGCTAATCTATATTTATTCCAATATCTATGTGCATTGAAAACTATGAGTTCACACTAATACCTCTGATGCCATTCAGATACCCAATACTGTTGAGTTAATTTTAGTTTTCTCCTCAGTATCTGTAACTCTCTACTCTAATAGTGAGAATTCTGGTTCCTATAGTTGTTTTGTTTTTTTTCCTTTTTATTGAAATATGATTGGCATATAACAAGGTGTCTACTACTTTTTAAAATTTGATTATTTTTGTTGGAAGTTTTAAAAATCCAAGTGTGGTTGACATACCATATTATGTGGGTTTCAGGTACACAACATAGTAATCATTTGTATTATACCTTATGAAGTGATTGACCTATTGTTCTTAAAAGAAAAACACTGTGATGTTTAGTATAATATTAATTCTTGCTCACTCTGATTTAGGGTGTTCTATGAACAGTAATCATGCAACATGAAAGCTTGTATGATTGAGTTTTAGTTGATAGTTTAATATGAATGTATCCTCTTAGATAATGTCAAATTGAGTAGAATCTCTACTTTCCCATTTATAGATATTTATACTGTCTTATCACTGTCAAGAGAACAAAATCTTAATTTGATATCTCAGGAGATAATTATACTACTATACTTCAAAGAAGGAAATGAATTATTTGATATGAAATTGTCTTTATAAAAAATCTTATTGAGGAGGGAGGAGGGTGGGAGAATTAGGGAGAGGTCATCAAATATATGGTGATGGAAAGAGAACTGACTCTGTGTGGTGAGCATAATGGAATATATGTAATTTTTACCAACCAATGTTACCCTAATAAATTTAACAATAAAGAAAACCTTATTGAGTGTACAACTTTATGGTTAGTAAAAACAACTGATTGATCACAAGTTACAACTATGAGCAACTCTCTTTGAGTTTATTTTGAGCATCTATTTAATTGTTTTTTCTCTTCAGTTGGAAAATCTCTGATAATTTTCTAAGCTGCCAGTTACCATTTTACTTTACAAAATGTATGTTTAACATTTGAATCACATGTTTTAAAATTAAGGAATCGTTAATTAAAGATGATAGTTAATTCATAATAATATATTTTCTTCTAATAATTACACGTCTTATATGTGTTTGTAGCATCAACTAGGTTTTTGGCCTGAGATAGCTTCTCCATGCAGATATTTTTCTTTTCATGTTCTTATTATTTATATTTCTTTATTTTTTTGTTTTTTTAATGTTGATTTTTTAATTAATTGTTAAATTTATTGGGGTGACATTGGTTAGTAAAAATTGCAGAGGTTTCAGATGTACAATTCTACATGACATTGTCTGTGTACTGCACTGTGTTTTCACCACCCAGTTTTGTGTCTTTAAATACTTTCTATGTGCTGATCAGATGGGACTTCTATGAATTACAGTTTTGAACACCCAACAGTCTACTTTTATATTTATTTTAGATGACAAATAGGAAGCTTAAACCTAACATGTACAAAACAAATGCAGTGCTTTTCTTTTGTTTCTAAGTGAAACGTTATCTTCTCACATTTTTCCCTATCACAGTAAATAGCAACACTCTTCTTCAAGTTCCTCAGGTCAAAAATTTGGAGTCAGCTTTGACTTCTTTCTTACTCTCATACCCCATAATTGATCCATTATTCAATCCTTTATAGTATATCCAGAACCTATCCAATTATTTCTCCCTCCTACTTCTTTTTTACGGTGGTTCAAGCCACCATTATCTCTGGCCTGAATTCTTATAGTAACCTGCCAATGAATGGTCTTCCTGCTTTCACACTTGCCTTGCAGACTATGCTCCACCTTAAAGTCAGAGTGATTTAAAAAACAAACAAACAAACATATATCAGTTAAATTCTCTTCTCAAAAATTTCAAAATCTTCTTTAAAACAAAACAAAACAACAACAACAAAAACAAAAACAAAAACAAAAACCAGATGAAACCCCAGTGGTCTCTGAGTACCTTCCATATGATCTAATTTCCTATACTTCTGTGGCCTCATCTCTAGTGTTTTTACCTTTGCTTAGTTCATTCCAGTCCACTTACTGTTCTTTAAACATCCCAAGATTTTCCTACCTCAGGATTTTTGCAATTTTATTCTTTCAGGTTAGAATGCTCTTTACCTTGATATTTGGGTTAAATCCTTCAATTTATATTTTTCAGATCTCTGCTCAAATATTACCTTATCAGAGAACGTTTTCCTGACTCCATTAAGTAAAATAGCACTTACCACTTCATGCTCACTATCCCCTTTTCCTATGTAATTATTTTTTCATAGCACTTTTCACCGTCTAACATATTTTATATATAATTTGAGATATATACCTGACTTACAGCCTCCACTAGACTAACTTCATGATATCAGAGATTTTGGTTTTCTTATTAGGTGTCTCCAGTTTTTGGAATGCTACATAGAATGTAGTTAATATTCTATTAATATTTATGGAATAAACAAACACACACACACACACACCTTATAAGAGAAAGAATCTATTTTGTTCAGATTCTAATAGTACCAGTCAAGTCAAGATGTTTCCTGGCCTTACTTCTCCTCCCTTTGCCTAGCTACATCCCTGATGGAAGCTGAGACAAATTTGTATGTGGAGATGACAGTTATGTGGATAAGTAAGAAAATGCAAGGTGAGAAAATAGAGAAAAAGAATGCCATACACTTCTCTACTCTAGGTCTCCCAGCTTGAAAGCTCTACCGATTTGGCAGAGGGAAGAAGTTTTAACTTTAAATAAAATTGGTGTTTGGATTAATAAAATAGACTGGACATTTAAGTTACTGAGCTAAATTGTTTTTGGCTTTACCAGTGCCATAAAAAGAAAGTCTCTAAGAAAATTATGGGACCTCTGTCACCCAAGTTTTCCTTCAAAAGGCAAAGGGAAAATGATTATGCAGATGGGTTATAAAGGGCCTATGAGGGTAACAAGTGTGTGTCTGTGTGTGTTTGTTTTTCTGCATACATCCTATGAGATTCTGCTTACTCTTCTATTGTGATCTTTATCATAATGCTGAGTAATCCATTATTTACATGTCTGTTCCCTTTACTAGACTATGAGCTCCAAAAGAGAGAGGGCCAGTGTTTTATTAATTTTATTTATATAAGACCCACCATGGTGCCTGACACATACCAACCACTTAGTGTTCGTTGACTAATCTTTCTCCCTCCATCTCAATTCCAGGATTACTCAAACCAAAAATGTCTTGGGTATAAAAAAGAAAAAAAAAAAGAAAAAGAAAAAAAAGGAGGCTGATTGCTTAGATATTCAAAGAGATTATTCTGTATTCTAAGATTTAGATCCATTTACCATGATGAAATTTAACATCACTCCATCCTAAGAGAAAGCACTTTATTTCCAAATGTACCACAGTGTTGGCTTTACTCTTTCCCTCTTGCTCAAGCTCTTAGCTCCTAATCTATCCTCTCTATTACAGCAGGACATGAATGTGGCTTTGATGGAGCCCTCTATTTGGAATAAATGCTAAAAATAATCCCCATCTTTCCACATCTGGTATTGCTGTGATTCCTCCTTAAAGGCAGTGCCAGAATCCTTATTATTTAAAATTTTAAAAGTCAACATGTTATGTGTTTGTGTGACAAATGTGAAAAATTTGACAGTGTTTTGAAAGACTGTGGAGAAGTTCTCTGTTTTAGGAGAAAAACTACAGCCTTATTATCACTGTGATCCAGAGATGAAAAGTTATAAAACATTTTGGCTCAAAGAGATGCAACATGAATTTAATAATTTTCATGTGGAAAATCATTTTCCAAACAAGCTGTAGCCATGACTTAATCCTTCCTAGAAGGAGTGTATCTTCAGACAAACTGCTTAAGCTGTTCGTTCACAGTTTGCTTTTTTACTAAGCAAGATGGATTATGAGGGGGTAAGAACCAGAGCTGTGACAGCTTTGGCTAAATCCCACCTGGCATTCAGTCCCTTTCTCCTTTAAAAAGCTCTCCAAGTTCATAATTCTACAAAAGGCTTAATCAAAGTCACTGGAGGAGTGCCTTGACTTGGTCTTGGGGAGGGTGGGTTTAACATGCCAATTAAAAAAAATCCATCGTTTAAAAAAATTCTTGATTTGTTTTATTTGCAGAGTGAAAGCAAGCCATGTATGACTCCCATTTGAAGAATGGTACACTTGGGCTGACAATGAAGTGAAATAAAAACATTTAGGGCCTATTCTACTGCTTTTAGAAAGGCTTTTCTCATCAGTGACAGGCCAGTGAAACTTTTGGGGGCACAGTGAAGCTGCCATGTTCTTGGCCTCTAGACCAGTATCATCCATAGCACTCATCCATGATAATATTACATATATAATGCCCATGTGCAACCATCTCCATCTTATTTATCAGCATTCTTTCTACTATGGTTACTATCACCTTCATTCTCTGCACCCAGACTAACACTGTCAGTAGGGAAGGAATGAAAAATCATGGTAGTCTTTTAATGCCTATGAGACTTCCAGACAGGAGAATCAGAAAATATGGGACCAAACAGTTATTTAGTATTTTGTCTTTCAGTTCTAGGATGTCATGCAAGATACCTCACAGTTCTTTGGTTAGTGTTAATTGTGTGAAGCCAACTGCCCCTTTGGAATATTAACATATTGGTCAATCTTCATGCCCCAGGAAGTGTGTATTAGATAATTTTTCATCAATAATTAAAATGGTGATATTTAAGAGTAAATTACTCAAAAAAATGGGAGGTAAATTAAAGCTATCCTTATTTATGGTAACATTTTTTCCTTTAGTTGCATTGAAGCAGCAAAGGACAGGGGAGAATTAGCTTGGAGGATTCCTGACTATGTTCATGGGAGGGTGGCATTCCTGGGAGGACAAAATGTGAAGAAACATGAGTCTAGGCTTAAAGGACCTAAAAGTAGAAACAATAAATGGCTAATTAGATGACTTTATATTCTTTTATTCCCTCTCATCATTGCCTGTATGAAAAGTAATTTTGTATCTGATTCTGCCTTCTTAAAGTTGTCTTTAAGACTTGGTTTCTAATATAAAATTATTTAGCATACATTTGATCACACATGCTAATAAGAACCTAAAATCATCAGTAAGAAACCAAAAATCAAATCTTGCTTTGAAAATGAACTATGGGGATTTTGCCTACTTTTCAGACTTTATATTTGATTTGTATTATACCAACATTATTTTCATCAGATGTCCTCTCTCTTTACCTGCACACCTCTGCAGGAGTACAGGGACACAAGGGTTATCAACCTATGAGAAAAAAATACAAATTTTTAAAATTGGTGTTTGTTCCCTTGACCATTCAAGAGCAGCAGTCTATTAAACTATTGATATGTATATGTGCTGTCATCTGTTCATAATATTCCAATAATAACCTATCTTAGAGACTCTGAACTTGAAGTTTAAAAAAAAAAAGCACGAAATGAGAATGTGGAGTTATGCAAGACTCTCTCCCTGTTTAGCTCTGTGATGGATATGTACGATAAATTTGCAGCTTTTTGTCCTTCAATAATCCAAATTGATTATTGTACTGTTTTAATATTTTTCTGTTGTTTTACACATTTGCACCCTTATTTCTGGTCTGCTGGACCTGAGATTCAAATATAGATTTTGAAATGATTAAATGTTTGACAATATCTTAGAAATATATTGGAATCTGGCATAATCTTATTTTCTCTACCTTCTTTCCTTCCTTCATTCCTATCTTTATCTACCTATCATTTATTTATTGATTTAGGTGTCTATTTTTTATTTTATTAAAATATCTTTTACCATTCATTTTCTCTTTTTTTTCCAGTTTCTTCTGTTTTTAAACTAGTTTCCCATGTACAAGAGAACATAATGCTTAGATATTTATAGACTTTATATAGTGATAACCCCAACAGGTCTATTTCCCATTTGATACCTTACATAGCTATTAAAATACCATTGATTATATTTCCTGTGTTGTACTCTACATTCCATGACTCTATAACAGTGGTGGCAAAAAAATGTATACACATTTTAAGAGTTATTAATCTTTGTATTATTTTTCAAAGTTGACTTGAATTACAATACTGATGTGTAGTATGATGTTCACTCAAATGATGACATTAATATCAAATGAATGCTAGCATCACAATGTGAAAGGCAGGACAAGTAAAAAAAAAAAGGCAGAAGCATGATTGTTGTTTGAGGAGTGAAAGACTATTTTGAAGTGGTATTAGAATTTCGAGGACATTGTGGAAGTACTATACAATGGAGGAATGAGTATGCAACAGAACCTCCAACACATCTAACAATTGCACACATTTGTAATAACTTTGAGATGCATGGCAAATTGAAATGCAGATGATACAAGTGGACACTTTGGTCAGTGTATCTCAAACAATAGTTTGTTGTAATCAGAAGTGTCTGGGTGCTGATGGTAACCACTTTGAGAACCTTTTGTAATTGTGAAAGACAAACTTGACTTGTACTCATCTTTTTTTATTGGTATATATTGAGTATTACAATTGTAATATAGTTTTTTTCTCTCTAAACATCTGTATGTACATATGTACGTATGTGTGTATATATATGTATGTGCGTGTGTGTGTGTGTGTATATATATGTGTGTGTGTGTATATGTGTATTTATATATATAAATAGTTGAATTCAACAATATTATTTTCAGGTGTACAAGCAGGGGGTAGGCATCTATATAATTTATAAAGTGCTCCCCCAATGTGTCCAATGTCTACCTGACACCACTCGTAGCTTTTTTCTTCATTATTAACTATTCTCCTTATACTGTACCTCACATCCCATGAACACTATGTGACTACCAATTTGCATTTTCCAATCCCTTCACCTTTCCTACCTATACCTCATTCTTCCTCCCATCGGACACTGTCAGTTTGAGTTATTTTTGTTTTGGTTGGTTTATTCTGTTCTTTAGATTACACATATAAGTAAGATCATATGGGATTTGTCTTTCTCAGCCTGACTTATTTCACGTAGCATAATAACTTCTAGTTCCATCCATGTTATTGCACATGGTAGGATTTCATTCATTTTTTATGGCCGAGTAATGCTTCATTGTGTGAATATATCACAATTTCTTTGTTACAGTTATCTACTGATGGGCTCTTTGTTTCCATGTCTTGGCTATTGTGAATAATGTTGCAATAAATATAGGGGTGCATATATTTTTTCAGATTAGTGTTTTGGATTTCTTCGGATAAATATCCAGGAATGGAATTGCTGGATCATAAGGTAGCCCCATTTTTTATTTTTTGAAGAATCTATTATTTTTTATAGTGGCTGTGCCAATTTGTAATCTCACCAACATTGCATAAGGCTTCTCTTTTCTCCACATTCCTTTCAACATTGGTTGTTGGTTGATTTATTGATGGTAGCCATTCTGACAGGAGTGAAGCTGTATCTCATTGTGTTTTTGTTTTTGTTTTTTAAGATTTATTTATTGTTTTTGACGAGAGAGAGAGAGAGAGAGAGAGAGAGAGAGAGAGAGAGATACAGAGATGGAGAGAAGGGAAAGGGCCCAGAACAGTCTCCATATTTGCACATCATTGGTTTTTCCACATAGTTTCATTCCACAGGTGGGCGTGGGGCTGCACAGGGCAAGAGCTGGGCCTGGGTCTCGCCCCAGTGAGAACTGAACTGGGGGCACTCCCCAGTTCAGCATATGGGTCCACATGGGGCCAGGGCTGGGATTTGATCCTTGGTCCCCGGTG
The DNA here is from genome assembly GCA_004027555.1 of Craseonycteris thonglongyai. Lineage (NCBI taxonomy): Eukaryota > Metazoa > Chordata > Mammalia > Chiroptera > Craseonycteridae > Craseonycteris > Craseonycteris thonglongyai. The sequence continues at coordinate 26,226 of PVKE010016151.1, forward strand.
CTGCAAAGTGAGCATCTAACCCACTGAGACATCCCGGCTTCCCCTCATTGTGTTTTAATTTTCACTTTTCTGATGATTAGTGATGTTGAGCATCTTTTCGTATATCTATTGGCCATCTGTATGTTCTCTTTAGAAAAAATGTCTATACAGGTCTTCTGTTCATTTTTAAATTAGGTTGTTTGTTTTTCTGGTATTGAGTTGTATGAGTTTCTTATAAATTTTGGATATTAACCCTTTATCGAATACCTCATTGGGAAATACCTTCTCTCATTCTGTAGAATGTCTTTTCATTTTGTTGATGTTTGATGTAGTCCCATTTGTTTATTTTTTTCCTTTGTTCCCCTTGCTCAAGGAGATATATCATTAAAAACATTACCAAGGGTAATGTCCAAGAGGTTACTTCCTATATTCTCTTCTAGGAGTTTTATGGTTTCAGGTCTCATATTTAAGTCTTCAATCCATTTTGAGTCTATTTTTGTATGGTCACACATCTATTGATGTCAATTGGAAATTGTGGTTTATATATATTTATCTATAACACAAATTGATGCATTCATAAATATACATATTAAAAGCATATTTATTTCTAGTATATATAAATGCATATTTATATATAACTTTTATTTTCAGTGTATGCATAGTCATAGATATTTTTCCATTGCATTTTAAATAAAATTTTAATTTTTTATTGTTTTTCTTTTAAATTGATCAGTATAATTGATTAAATAATCAGCTTTCATATTTTTTGTGTGTGAAATGAATGTTTTCTGCTTTTAAATGGTATATAATTTTAGGGTAGCTGAAGTCTGGGGAGGGGGAGAGCAGCAGGGAGTCTCCAGAATAAGTGTTATATCCCTGAGGAAACAGGACTCTGAATAGCTGTAGTGACAGTTGTTTGGCACTAGCCTGGCACAAACAGGTTTTAACATGAAAATCCTGTTTTGTTGCTCTTGTTTTTCGATACCCAACAAAACCAATAAAATCATTTTTACCCCACTCATAATTGCTCAAAATGGACTCATACTCAATAAAGAAAATAACGACACTTTTTTTATTTGTTTGTGAGACTCTGAATTCTGTGGAAATATTCAGGCTGAAAACAGGGAGAGGAAAACAAGTATTTACACCTTAGAATTGTGCCCCAAGGATTAGGAGGTCAGAATATTTATCTACTAATTCCGGTACCTCATTGGTTGATATTTCCTGGGGATATAAACTCCAGGGCACTTCTAGGCTGCCACTTTCATGGCCAAGCCTGCTCCTATGGGTAGAAGATGCTCTCAGAGAGAAGCAGGGTGTGGTCTAAGTAAGCAGATGAGCTGCATTAACTACTTAAGGCTGCATAACAAACTTAATGGCTTAAAACAATACACATTTGTTATATCCCAGTCTCTGTAGGCTGGGAATCCAGGCACAGCTTAACTGGGGAATTCTGTTCATGGTTTCTGGTAAGGTGTCATCAAGGTTTCAGCTGGGGCTGCAACCTATGAAGATTGGGTTTAGGAGAATCAGCTCCTAGACTTGCTCAGGTGGTTGTAGGCAGGACTCAGTTCCTCACAGTCTAAAGGGCTAAGGGCCTCAGTTCCTTGCTGGCTGTTGGTCCAATGCCCCCCTTAGTTCTTTGTCACGTGGGTCCTCCATAGGGAAGTTTAGGTCTGCCCCGGGAATCCAAATTCATGCTGTCAGATGAGCCCAGGTTAGCGTGAAACGTTCAGGTTGTCTTCATCAGCTCTGAAGGCTAAAAGTGAAGGTCGGGTTCCAGCATGGTTGAATTCCGGTGAAAAGATCTATTCTGAGTTGCTAACTTACTGTACCCTGATATGGTGGAAAGGCTAATGTCACTGATTTTAGACTATTCTTTTCTAGCATATGCTTCTACTGCTATAAATTTTTTCTTAAACACTGCTTTTACTGCATTTGATAAATTTTAGTATGTTGTGTTTTGTTTTCATTCTGTTTGAAATACTTTTAACTTTCCTCTTGATTTTTTTTTTTCTGATCCATGGGTTATTTAAAAGTATTTATTTAATTTTCAAATATCTGGGGGGTATTGATTAAAAAAGATTATTTTGTTAGAGTACACACTATGTCTAATTTGAATAGTTTCAATTTGGTGGTGGTGGTGGTGGTGTGTGTGTGAGCTTTATGTTTAACCCAACATATGTTCTATTTTGGTAATCTTGCCTGTTCACTTGTATAGTCTTGCTGTATGTAATGTTGCATATATATGTTAATCATATCAACTTTGTTGATTGTATATTCAAGTCTCCTATGTTCTTACTAATTTTGCCTGTTTTATAAACTATTAAGGGAGTGCTATTATAATAAGTATTTTGATTATAACTGTGGATTTGTTTATTTGTCCTTAGATCACGGTTTTTCATTCATTATTATAAAAGATTTAGTCTTATTGTTTGCGACAGAGAAAGGGGGGGGGGCTCAGAGTAGTCTCCATAGTTGTACAGCATTAGTTTTTGATATAGTTTCATTCCATAGGTGGGTGCAGGGCTGTAAAGGGCAAGAACCAGGCCCCGGACTTCCCCTTGGTGAGAACCAAATTGGGTCACACCCCAGTTCAGCATATGGGTTCACCCAGCCCAGGACCAGAATTCAATCCTGGAGTCCAGAGCTGTAAGACAAGTGCTCAACCCTCTGAGCCATCCTGGCATCCCCCCTTTATTCATTTTGAAACAGTTATTTGGTGCACCAATATTTTTCTTATGTCTTATTATTGTGCAATGGACCACCTTCCTTTTTTAATAAAATAAAATGATCCTTATTCTCTCGTGTAATCTTTATTTCTCTGAAATTTACTTTGTCTAATACTAACACAGGTACTTCAGCTTTAATTTTTTTTCTTTCTGTGCCTCAAACTATAATTTCATTTAAAACATCTTCAAGTTTTTTATTCTTTCTTCAGTCTACCCAAACCTACTACTAAACTCCTCTATTGAATTTTTTCATTTTAGTTTTCATACATTCCAGCTTAAAATTTTCTGTTTGGTTCTTTTAAAACAATTTATTTCTCCTCAATGATAGTCTCCATTTGTTGAGATACCAGTTTCCTGATTTTCTAATTTTCTCTACCTCTTCAAGCTTTTTTAAAACAGTTGATTTAAAGTCATTGACTGGTAAATTCACTATCTGTACTTTCTACAAAATTTTCTGTTAATTTCTTCCTTTTTTATTTATTTATTTATTATTTTTTGTTTTTCCCTTGTGAATAGAGCCTACTTTCTTATTTTTTCTGCATACTTCATAGTTTTTTGTTGAATATTGGATATTTGAATGTTTTAACTCTGCAAATCAGATTCCTCCTCATCTCCAGAATTTCTGTTGTTGCTTTTTATAGGTTGTACTTGTTTATTTAGTAACTTTTTAACACTATTTAAAAAATAGTTTTATTGAGATATAGTTCATACACTACACAATTCACCCATGTAAAGTGTGTGATTTAATGGTTTTTAGTATATTTGCAGATATGTGCAACCATCACAACAGTCAATTTTTGTATAAACCATTTTTTAAAGTCATACGTGGTATTTGGCACCTCTGTTCCTTTAGCTTATTGGTCAGCTATTGGTTTGATAATAATTTTCTTAAATGATTGGAGGTAATCAAACACACAAACAACAAAAGAAGGAAGAAAGAAAGGAAAAGAAAGAAAATGAAAGAAAGGAAAAAAGGAAGGAAGGAAGGAAGGGAGGAAGGGAGGGAGGGAGGGAGGGAAAGAAAAGAATACATGTTTTTGCCATTTGTCTTTGTCATATAATAGAACACTTAGCCAGGCTGTCTATAACTGAGCCTCAGCCTTCAGTCCCTATTTTAGTTGAGTTTAAAGGTTAGCCAGAGGTGAAAGCTAGTTGTCTTTTTAGGTCTTTGCTGAACATGTGTCCCACTGTGTTCATGTGGGTGGCTCTCTAGATTCTGTGGTGTATAAGGGGGCTATTCCAAGCTTCCTGGAATTCCCTAATCTGCTGTTTTGCGTTACTCTTGTCTGGCTGTCTTAATTTTAATGATGGTTTATCATTTATTATCATTTTTAAACAAGTTGTTTCTTTATATTTAATGTGGTTCTATTTTAGACAGCATATAGTTGGGACTTGCTTAAAAATTCAATTTGATAATTTCTGATTTTTAAATGAATATCTAGACCATTTGTTAGGCAGAGTAATTGTCCTAAAGAGAAGTCCTTGTTCTAATCTCCATAACCTATAAATACTATACTTTACATGGTATAAGAAATTAAATTTCTAGATAGAATTAAGTTTGTTTAACAGCCAATTTTAAAATGTAAGAAATCCTGGATTATCCATACGGGATCAATCATGTTAGCCCTTAAAATCTAAGAATTTTTTCTTAGCAAGGGACAGAGAGAAATGAAGACAGAAGATGCATGAGAAATTCAAATTTAAGGGTCTTTGATCTTGTATTGTTGACTTTGGAGATGAGGGAAGGGGACCATGAGCTAAGTCACGCAGAGTCACTAGAAGCTGGAACAGGCATCAGCTGATAGACAGCCAGTAAACAGACTTCAGCTCTACAGCCAGAAAGGCTGGGATTCTGCCAACAAACTCAATGAGTAAGGAAGCAGATACTCTCAGAGACTCTCCAGAAAAGAATTCTGCCTTGTTGATATCTTGGTTTTAGCTTGATGAGACTTGTACCAGACTCCTGATGTTCATAAGTAGATAATAAATTTGTGTTGTTTCAAGACACTGGGTTTGTGGTAATTTGTTATGGTAGCAATAAAAACTAATATAGATAGTGTATGTCCTGTGATTATTGATATACTTGGGCTTAAATAGACTTTTTTTTTTTTTTTGCTATTCATTTTCTCTTTTTTCTCTTCTGTTATTTGTAGTGTTTTTTCCTCTGTTCAGCCCTCATTTGGATTACTTATCATGCCATTTTCTTCCAGTTTGAGAAACCAGTTAGCTTTAATTTTTTTTAGTGGTTATTTTATAGTTTATAGTATGTATCATTATAATACTCTATCTTAATTAATATCCCACTTCATACAGTGCTTCTCTCTTTATATTACCTTATTCTAATAAAAACAGCTTGCATGTTTTCCCATATTTGTCAGAAGTGGTTTGGATACAAGTGGTTAGAAATTTAACCCAAAGAAGTTTAATAATAAATAAGGCTCTGATGATTTGGAATATTTGCTAATTCCTAAACTACAGTGTAGTCATTGAGATAGAGGTATTGGTAAGCTAGATGGGTTATAGGCTCACATTTATGGCCAGAATGGCAGTAGGGTGATTGTTGTAGGCAGGAAATGTCCTTTCATATGGGGTAGCCAGAGAAAAGATGAGTGAGATAATTTGTTGTGGAGAGGAACATGATTTGGTCTTGCCCTTTCCTTTCTTTCACCTTGCGGTATGTCTACTTTTGATTATAGGCCAATATCTCAGAGGGATCATTGTTAAACTCTATGTTCCATTCATTCTTGTCTTAAAAATAGCTTTACTGAAATATAATTAACATACAATATAATCACCAATTTGAAATAACAATTTAGTGTTTTTTAGTATTATTATTTTTAGTAATATATGTGCAACTATCAAAAGTCAATTTGAGAACATTTTCATCACTTCAAAAATAAAATCTCATATCCTTAGCTGTCATCCTGTTATCTTTCCTCTCTTGCCCCCAACTAGGCCTAAGCAACCACTAATCTACTTTCTAGCTCTATAAATCTCCCTGTTTGGACTTTTATAGGAATGTAATCATATAATATTGCATCTTTTGTGAATTTTTTCTTTCACTTGACGTAATGTATTCAAAGCTCACACATGTTGTTGCTTGCATCAACACTTTATATGGCCAAATAATATTCCATTATATACGCTTTCATCAGTTGATGGATATTTTGGGTTGTTTCTACCTTTTGACTATTAAAAATAATGGTGCTATAAACAAATTAATATGTGAACACGTTATCATTTCTCTTGGGAATATGCCTAGAAGTAATTCCTAGGTTATATGGTAATTATGATCAATTGTTTGAGGAACTACCAGATGGTTTTCCAAATGGATGTACCATTTTATATTCTTATCAGTGTTATATGAGGCTTCCAATTTCTTCTTTTACTTGCCAACACTCACTATTTTACTCTGATTATAGCTATCCTAGTGGGTGTGAAGTGTTATCTTATTATGGTTTTTATTTGCATTTTTTT
>PVKE010016152.1:0-32382 GCA_004027555.1 Craseonycteris thonglongyai
AGGCATAATGAGAGCTTGGTTGCCTTCTTCAGCCAACATAATCGGTGCCCTAAATGATAACGCTAAATAGGCCTTTTAAAATAGAATCACCCTGATGAAACAATATTCCCCTCATTCCTTGCTGTAGGACTCAAACCTTCAAAAAAAAAAAAAGAGTGAATGCCGAAAACAGAAGACCCACCACCCCACAGAAAAATATTTAATAAACATTTCATTTGATAGGAAGGTTTTCTTGTACTTACTTCATCATAACCTTATCAAATGCACTGCTCCTCTATGTTCCACAAGAACTTGTGTAAGCTTTTCAACATGATTCGCCACTATACTGCTGGTTTAAGGACTGTAAGGTTAAGACTTTTCATAGCTATTTTGCCTCTGGTACTTATTTTCCTGTTTTCTTGAAACAGCAATAGGGGGAACCATTCTGCTCGCGTGCTCAGAAGTGAGCACGTGACTCAGGCCTGGCCAATCAGAACATTCTCTTCCCCTGGCTACAGTGACCATGACGTGGGGACAGGTCATCAACAAAGATCAGGCCCATGGGACTCCATTTGCTGACTCTATAAAAGCTCTTAGGAAAGTGGCATTCTTAGTATAGGCGCTGCTGGGACCATCTTGCCACCATAAGGGGAAACTTTATACAAGAACAAAACATAAGAAAAAGAAAACTAAACCAGGAACTTGAGTAAGACTTCTGATGACATTATCTTATGTATCTTTATGTTCTTCAGCTGATTCTCTAGGTAAGAAATTAAGTCAAAAAGTTTTATGTGACTCAGAAAACTTAGTTAAGTTTCTGTCACTCACAGAATAAAATTGTGTCACAACTAATTATGTACAACTATGGAAACTACTCTGGGCTTTTCCCCCTTCTCCCTCTCTCTCTTTCTTTCTTTGTCTCACCTTCACTCAAAACAATAAAATAAATTGTAACAACAACAACAAAAAGATCAGTGTCACTCGTCTTGTTTTTTACATCACCCAACTCTCTTTACCATTAGTCACATGCCAGGCACTCAACAGACAATAAGTGGTACTGACTGATGTAAAGAATCCATTAACATTTTAAACTGAAGACAGACTATGAAATCTGTTCAAGCTCCCAGATGTATTATAAAATGACTTACCCAAAGAGCACTGTAACTCCTCCTGAGACAAACATTCCTGCTACAAACATAAATTTTGCTCCAATACGTACAAGCTATAATAAACATCAAAGAAGAGTGGTAAATTGATGATTGTTACAAGTCTATATTGATATAAACAAATCCACTGTACCATCAAATATATAATTTGGAAAAAATATGAGAAATTAATATAATAATAATACAGCTTAATAGAATAAAAACAGATTTTTATGGACACAAAAAGTTAAAAATCAATTAACCCTAAGAATGGAATAGTGGCACAATTTATAAAATATAATGGTGGTTATTTTTGTATCAATGTAAATTCTAGACTAATAAATTAAAATAACTCATTATAAAATTTTTAAAAATTAAAATGTACATATGAACTTTAATACTTACATATTTTCCGAATACCAAAGATGCCAGCAATTCAAACAAAGCATAACATCCAAAAATCATACCAATAACTGTATTGCTGGCTTCTTTCTTTTTAGCCTTTAAAGAAATTAAAATGAAAACCATATTTAAAAGACAAGTTAGCATCAATGTGGAAAAATGGAGCTATTAGATCAGAGAATCATCTTCTTGTAACATTTTTTTGTGTGTAGCAATTTCAAAAATTATTATTCTAAAATAAGCAGGGTGAAGAGGTAAGGGAAACTATATTAAAAGTGGTCTTTGACATGAAATTCACTCACCATGCTTATACAGAATTTCTAGCCTACGATCTTGAGAAAGAACAAAGTTGGAGGCATCACACTTCCTAATTTCAAAAATAAATTACAAAACTCTAGTAACTAAAATAATATGGCACTGACATATACATACAGTTAGACCAACAGGATAGAATAGAAAGTCCAGAAAGAAAAACACACACATACAATATGGTCCATTGGTTTCCACGAGAATGCCAAGGACACACAATGGACAAAAAATACTTTCTTCAAGAAATTGTGCTGGAAAAACTGGATATCCATATAAAAAAGAATGAAATTGGGTCCTATTTTACACCATTTACAAAATCAACTCAAAACAAATTAAAGACTTAAATGTAAGACCTGAAACTGTTAAACTGCTGAAGAGAAAAATACAGGAAGGTACTTCTTGACATTAGTTTTGGCAATGATTTCTTAGATTTGATACCAGATGTACAGACAAAAAAAATCAAAAGTAGACAAATGGAACTACACTCAACGAAAAAGCTTCTTCATAGCAAAAGAAACAAGCAGCAGAGTGAAAAGGCAACCTACAAAGTGGGAGAAAATATTTGCAGACCATCTGTTAGATAGGGGGTTAATATCCAAAATATAAGAATCTCCTATAACTCAATATATTGAAAACTCAATATTGAAAACTGGCTTGAATAGACATTTCTCCAAAGAAGACATACAAATGGCCACCAGGCATATGACGAAGTGCTCAAGGTCACTAATCATCATGAAAATGTAGATCAAAATCACAATAATATATCATCTAACACCTGTTAGGATAGCTATCACTGAAAAAAACAAAAATTAAAAAGTAGTAATGAGGATGTGAAGAAACTGAAACCCTTATACACTTTTGGTGGGCATGGAGACTGGTGCAAACACTATGGAAAACAGAAGGGTCCTCGTAACATTAAAAATAGAACTACCATATAATACAGCAATCGGTTCTCTAAGAATTAAAAGAAGTGCCTCAAAGAGATATTTGCAGCCCTATGTTCACTGCAGCATTACTCATAATACCTAAGATATAGAAACAACCCAGATGTCCACTGACAGATGAATAGATAAAGAAAATGTGGTATATACACACAGTTCTTATAAATATTACCCAGCCTAAAAAGGAAATCCCGGCATTTGCAACAACATGGATGAACCTTGAGGAAATTATGTTAAGTGAAATACACCAAACACAGAAGAACAAATACTACATAATTCCACTTATAGGATGTATCTAAAATAAGACTCTGAAGCAGAAATAAAATGGTGGTTGTCAAGAGCTTCAGGTAGGGGGAAGTGAAGAATTACTGCTCATTAGGGATGAAGTTTCTGTTAAGCAAGATGAGCTCATGTTGTGTTGTTATCACACACACAAAAAGGAAAACATTAAGGGAGGGAGGGAGGGAAGGAGGAAAAAACAAGAAAAAAAAAAAGGAGGATAAATAAAACACACCAAAGAACACAAGGAATTTCTGTAGGTGGTAAAAAGGCTTGGTACTTCAATTGTGGTGATGATATCACAGGTGTATGACTATGTCCAAACTCATCAAGATGGATACATTAAATGTGTGCTATTTTTTGTATATTGATTATATGTCAATAAAGACCCTGTCCGCCCACAAAAAGGATTGTTGGTGGTGACTGGCAAAAAATCAGAATTAGAGAGTACAAGAGAGTATACCGTAAACAAAAGCAAAAAATCTTGGCTCAGTCAATCTGGGCTCTACTTCATCCATGAAACTGAGCAACAGTTGATCTTGACATATTTCCTTTATGATATCTATGAGGCAACAGGAAGTATATAGGTCTCTGCCCCTGGTTCCTGGTACAGAGCTTCTAAAACTCTTGTAACTTCCCGAGTGATGAGAGCACCAAGAGCATCCACTGTTCTAATATTTTGTTTGTGACCCTGGTTTCTAACATGGAGCTCCTAAATTCCTTGAAATTTCCTGGGTGATAGGAATATATTTTGTTCTAATGAAGTGACTCTGGGTGGGCTCCTGGATGGGAACTGGATACCAGAAAGACCAAGACATGAATAGAAGCTTGAAATTTTCAGCCCCACCTCCCATACTCTAGAGGGGCTGGAAATTGAGTTAATGATTGGTCATGCCTATATGATGAAGCCTCTATAATAATCCCAAAGGTTGGAAAGCTCTTGGGTTGGTGAACCCGTTGAAGTGCTGGGACTTGGGCAAGCCCAGAGAGCGCATAAAAGCTCCATGCCACACTTCCCACACACCTTGCCCTACGCATCTCTTCCATCTGGATGTTCACCTGTATACTTCATCATATCCCTCCATAATAACCAGTAAACATAAGTATTTCCCTGAGTTCTGTGAGCCACTCTAGCAAATAAACAAATCCAAGGAGGAGTCATGGTATTCTCCCAATTTATAGCCAAGTCTAGCAAATAATCAAATCCAAGGATTTTCCAAATTTATAGCCATAAGTAGTACAAAACCACTATGAATGGCATGTCTTGCGGGACTGGGCCCTTAACCTGTGGGGTCTGTCAGAATAAAAATGAACTGTAGGACACCTAGCTAGTGACACAGAAAATTAGTTGGTATGGGGAGGGAAAAACCCACACATCTAGTGTCAGAGTGTTGTGAGTGTGGTAGTAGTATGAGAGTAAAGAAGAAACACACAGGAGGAAGAGATTTTCCTATTTAGTATCACATTTGGCTATAGGATCAAACCCCATTGAAAACAAAAAACACTCTGCCAGTTCCTTGACCTGGCATATGAGTCATGCCAAGGCCCATTCAGTCTAGTTCTCTGCTTCTGATATCAATACCAACTATAATACCTGACAGTTTAGAGAAGCTAAAGTAGGGATGTCCAACCTTTTTGGCTTCCCTGGGCCACAATGGAAGAAGAATTGTCTTGGGCCACACATAAAGTACAATAACACTAATGATAGATGATGAGCTAAAAAAGAAAAACAAAACAAAACCCATGCACAATTCTTGTAATGTTTTAAGAATGTTTACAAATTTGTACTGGGCTATTCAAAGCCATCCTGGGCTGCATGTGGCCCAGAGATGAGCTAAAGTTCTCATTCCTGGCATCATTAACACAGATAAAAGATGCTTCTGCCACCACCAGTGTTCTATGTTCTCTGAAACACTGAGAGCAGTTTATTGTCCATCAATTACACCTCTTAACGTTGACAGCCTCTTCTATCAGTGAGTTCCTAAGTTTGCTACAGATGCTAGAGTGTTTATTCTAAATCTAGTTCTTTTGAGTTCCAAATGCTACTATTAGTTGTAATGTACAACAGAATACATATACAGAAATAGACAGAAGTCTTGAAAAACTTCTTTAAAACCCTGGAAATGTAGATCCTTCATCAACTTCTAGCTATAGCCATTTAAGGAGTTAAAATATGAACTTAATTTCTTTAAGATAGAATGAGCAAGTTGGAATACCATGAAGTGTAAAGCCTGACCTACACAATTCTCTGTCTTCTCTGGAAGTCAATGGTCATTTATTGAACACCATCGATGTGTCAGGCATTGTACCAGAAGTCAGCAGTCAATGCTTATGGTTGGAAGATCTAATCTAGAGTAATCCTTTCATCAGAGCTTCAGCTCTTTTGTAAACAAGTTTACTCTTCATACAGAAATATGTGTGCATTCACACATACATACAACTACACCTTTTAGAATCCATTCTCCATAACAGCCATAATCACATTTATCTACCCTTACTCACTAGCTACAAGAATTTACATCACTGCCTCCATGTAAAGTTATGATAATCATTCAATCTTTGTCTTTTTCAAGAATGTTCTTTTCATGTCAGACTATGCCTCTTTAAATAAAGTCTACATTTCTCAAGAAACTGAATAGGTGAACTCTGTTATTCTCAGGTAAACTTCAGAAAGGGTCTCCTTACTCCAGACCCCCACCCCCCACATACACACTCTACACACACACTGGAAATGCAGTCCTTAAGTACCTGGTGGCAGGAGAGAGTGGAAAGGTTGAATCTACAGCACTGCAGTAATTACTTAGTCAGGCTTTAAGTCCATAATTCTCTGGGATTCAGAATTAGCCATTCCTCTTCCACTTCTAATAGCCACATGAAGTAATGGTGTACACACAAGACAGATCTTCATTATAAACAATAACTTTAATGGCATCCTAGCAAAAGGCTATGTAATAACTAGGCTAGAACATGAAGTTAATATTCCTACTATACAAAGGTCAGGTAGTGCTTTGAGTTGAATTGTGTTCCTTAAACTTCATATGCTGACCTAACTCCCAATACCTCAGAATGTGAACTTACTTGGGGATAGAAAATCAGGATCTAATTTGAAATAATTTGTCTTTATGGAAAGGGGAATCTGGACACAGAGACACACGTGGAGGGAAGACCACATAAAGAGACACAGGGAGCAATCAGCTCCCTACAAGCCAAGGAGCAAGGCCTGGAACTGAACCTTCTCTCACAACCCTCAGAAGGAACCAACACTGTCAACACCTTGATGTGGACATCTAGCCTCCAGAATTGTGAGATACTGTATTTCTATTGTTTCAGCCACACAGTTTGTGGTACTTTGTTATGACAACCCTAAGCAAACTAAAACAGGTATCTCAAAGGGAATTATCAAAGGAATCAATTAAGATGTAGAAAGAACATTAATTGGCCAAGTTACATTATTCATGTTCTTGACTTAATAGATCTAAGTTTTTAAATTCCAGAATCTGGAGGAAAACATATAATGGTCGTAGTAACTAACATTTATTAGACCCTTATACGTGCCAAAATCTTCATTAAGTGCTGCTATATAGGGCACCTAACAACAATTAAATAAGGGATATGTTTTCAGCTGGCCCCATTTTACTGATGAGAACACAGACTTGCAAAGTTTACAAAGTCACTGCTGCCATGACTGTCTCCATCTGGTACATGCTCCCACCTTCACTGTGGACACGGAACAGTGACTTAGGGTGGCCTAGAACCACATATTACAACAGCAGCTGAATACCACTTCTAGAACATGGATCCTGCTTCACATTGAGAAAACAAGAAAGCTATGAAAGGCAATTTCTGGTTCACATATAATCCTCTGACAAAGGAGGAGGTGGCCAAGAAAAGGACAAGTAGAAACAGGAATCCTGCACCAGAATTTAAGAAAGGTTCTGTTTTCCCTTTGCCTAATTAGCTCTGGCTAATAGGAAGAATGACAGAACACACAGGAGGAAGGGTAAGTTTTGCCTGTACATAAGGCTTTAATAAGAAATGACAAGAAAGAGTCCACTCCTCATATCTATAATGTCTTTTAAAGCTAAAATGCTCTCTTTCCTGCCCCTTTCTTCTCTCCTTCAGCCTTCCCTCATGTGAGCAAAAAACTAAACAAAAAAATTTAAAAACATACATGCACAGCCTGACTTTCCTATGTCTATATTCCATCAATAAGAAATTAAAATGAGTTGTACTCACTGGGTTGCAGCTGAGCCAGAAACTGACCTTCTGACTGGTTGGTCCACTTACGCCAGTTTTTCTCTATCTTAATTCCACAGGCTCCCAGCCATTATTGTCTTTTTTCCAAAACCCGAATCTGGCCAACCCACTCAATCTCACTCAAACGTCTCTGATGACTTCTCAGTGAATAACTCTTTGCCATGCATGGAAGGAGCCTTGCATTCTAGCTCCAACCTGCATCCTCAGATCCTCTGTCTCCTTTCAGACCTCACTCTACTCCAGGCCCAAGCCACACCAAGTTGTATACTACTTCCCAAAACATGCTGTTTATTTTGCTAATCCTGTGACTATCTCATACTGCCTGTTTCCTAGAACACCACTGCTCCTGTTGTTCAACATGGGAACTACCATTTCTCAAACCCTTTAGATTTATCCTGTGAAGTCCCTTCTAGTACCACCCCTCCTTCTCTTCCCCGCCCCATACCCATCATGGCAAAATTAACCATTCTTTCCTCTAGAGTTTCATAACATTTTTTACATCTCTTTCTTTAAAACTGTCCAAATATAATACTCTGCAACTTCCCCCCCCCCCCCCCCATATTTTTTCACTCCCAATGGACAGAAAAGAAAGGGATTTTACTGATCCTTTTTCTGCCCTGGGATCCAATGCTTACTTAGCTCATCTAGAGTTCTGGGAAGTCCTTAAACTCCCCATTCCCATTCAGTGAACAGAACTGAATTGGACCAGTCCTGTAACTTCTGAAGCATGATGAGATTCTCACTACTTAGCCTATCTTGTAGAGTAGCTATAGATACCAATTGGGATCAATATGTGGGGAAGTACACTGAAAACTAAATGGCACTGGATGATTATACAGTCGACTTGTTCTTTAGCAAAGAAGCCATGTTTTGTCATCTTTGCTCACACACAGAATGAAGGAAGGACTACATGTTATTAAAGCAGTTAGAGGACTGAGAAGGATATAAATGTCTCACCTCCTTGGGGAAAAAAGGTCCAAGGATAGAATAGGACATCATAGAACCCAAGTTAATGGAAGCCGCTGATATCAGTACAAAAAGCTGTTCCCTCGAAAGCCAGCTGGGTGTCTCCCTTGTACTTCCTGGAGGGTTATCACCTTAAATGCAAACACACTACAATTACAACCATGTAATTGGGATTGCTGATCGAAGTACACGAATGTGACTTCTGGACACATACAATGCACTCTGAAAATTACATTGCTGAGCTGAAGGCTATTTTTAATATAGGGCATTTCATCAAATGTAACACAATCCTTGTACATCACTGAAAACATATCACTTTCAATTGCATAGTCCCTGTGAGAATTTCAGTGCAGCATCTGTCAAAACCATCTGATCTGTTTTGCCTCCACTATAAAGGCCTATTTCTTTCACATCTAATAAATTCCTTTAAGAAAGATAAGGGAACAAAAAGAAGAAGGATAAGGGAACAGGGTGATCTCATCTCCAAAGAGTACTGCTAGCTGAAGTATAATGTAGTTTCTTCAGTTGCTAGCTACAATAATGTATGGCCTCAATAATGTTTTGAGCATGTCATGTTAGCTATTTATTAAGCACTGTAGGGCAGTATTGAAATTGAACAAAGCAGGAGAAAACAAACTAAAGCTTTCAATTGGCAAATTAATACAACAGTATGTTCCTTGAAAGTCCCACAAATCTGTAAATAAATATACTTTTTACACAAATGATTTAGCTTTTGCATCCATTAATTTAATACTTATTCCCAAGGGATGCCAGGATAGCTCAACAGGTTGAGCATTTGCCTTGCAGCCGTGAGGTCGCGGGGATCAGATCCCAGCCTGGCCCTGACCCTGACCCATGAAACTCATATGCTGAACTGCTGTGCAACTGGTAACAAATGGGATGGCAGGGAAGGTTCTTGCCTCCATACTGGGAGGCCCCAGTTGGGTTGCGCCCTGAGCAGCCCCATATCCACCTGTGTGGAATGAAACCATATTACAACTAGTGATGTACAACTATGGAGACTGCTCTGGGCCTGCCTATTCTCCCTGTTGCTCTCTCTCTCTCTCACCTTCTCTCAAACAAAATAAATCTTAAAACACACACACACACACACACACACACACACACACAACTTAATCCCAGGGCTAAATTTTCATTTAAAGACATAAAGACACCAGGTCAATTACACAGTTTCAAACATTGAGCAAATCTACCCACTACTTATTAATTGAATGGTTTGGAGGGGAAAAAAAAAAAGAAGAAATTTAAGAAAAACATGTTTTGGTTTGCACTATTGTTTGTCATTGCAGTGCAAGGGAAAAAATCTGTGCAATTGAGGAAGTCTTAAGAATTTTTGTAAAAATTCTGGAGCAGATGAGGAAGGGAATTCAGAGAATGTTTAAAAGGAGGGAACAGTAGGGGCTTGAAAAGTAATGCTTTCCGTAGGTCTAATGGCATAGTTATTTGAATACATTCATAAACATGCAAGACTTAAAAGCTGTGCTACCGACAAGGAAGTCCATAGAGCCCGCACCATTCCCAGTTCCTGAACTTTAACCCCTTCCAGCGAGGAAAGAAATGGTGGCCCGAACCCCACCGTTAGCTCCCAGCCCTTTCGAATGCCTCGGAAACAAACCAAGCTAAAGCTAATCCAGTCACTGACAGCGGATCACGACCCAAGCCCAGGAGGCGGGGCTGGGTGCCGCTTTCGGTCACCTCCTGGGGGGCGTGCGCCCTCGGGGTCCTCGGCAGCTTCCATGAGCAGTACGCGGACTCGGGCGCCGCTGTTCCAGGGTCCAAGTGTTCGCCCTGGGGGTCGACCTCCTACGAGATGACACGCGGATGAGCAGACGGAGACTGCTCAGCCGGGTGCAGGTATCCCCAGTTCCCTGCGGGCAGCGCTCTGCCCACGACTCCTGCAGCCTGGAAGGACTCCGTGGTGCTGCGGCCAGCGGGGCGGGGTGGAGAGGGCTGCTGCTGCTGCTGCTTCTTTTTTTTTTTTAAAGACACAGGTTATTAACATAATCCGCCACCTCGGATATGATGTATCTTTTCATTCTGTATGAGAAAATAAGGATGAAAATAGAAAGGACGAGTCTATATTACATATAGTTGAACCCCCTACCTTAAAATGAGTAAAATGTATTCCTACTCTACTGAAAGGAAGAAAGGAAGCCTACATGAACACAAAAGATAGACCACACTTAAACCGAAAGACACAAATGTGAATTGGACAGTTAGGCTCTTACCGACTGCTGTTTAAGAATTATTTTTCACGGTGGGTAAATGATGTAGTGTTGTAACCACTGAAGCCAGATATCAGTAAACTGGGAATGAATTAACTGATGTGAAGCACGAGGAGTAAAAAAATAGTTGCAAAATTTATAATGGGTGTTGAGGAAGCATGGTGGATGGGCTGGGAGTAAGATGCCTGGATGCAGACTTTTGAGTTTCAATCCATGGCACTTTCTAGCTGTTTTTGACTGTGTGACACGGTTGGTTTCTCCATCTGTACAATTGGGATTACAATGCCTATCTTGTAGGGTGGCTGTGAACACTGGTGATATGGTGCATGGGGTGCTTGTTAGGTGAATGTGATGGCTGTTACCTTATTCTCACCCTCAACCTTCTGGTGCAAGTGTGTGTGCATGCACACACGCGCGCGCGCGCGCACACACACACACACACAGAGCTTCACTTTTTACTGTTTGGGAAGAATTAAAGTTTGCAGACTAGGACATTCTTGATTTGGGGCCAAGATAAAACAAAATACTACTGATTTACCAGCAGTGGGAGTTTAAGGATGAATGAGCGCCATCTGGCCTCTACCCTCAAGGGGCATAGCTCCTTTCAGGAAATAAAACAGACAACAGTTAATAATGTATTCTAGTGCACTGAGTTCTATAATATACGGACAAACTGTTTACTTTGGCTAAATGAGTCCAGGATGGCTTCCTGAGGCAGTGACATTATCTTGGGTCTGAAAGGTCATGTAAAATTCCCCAGAGCCTTTAAAGCCTTTCTAAACTGATTGGTTCCAGCAATGACTTTCCTTCAGAATCTTTATGACTCCTGTAGGCTTCTCCCATCTCTTTTTACTCTACATTTTCTCTCCAATCTAACATCAAACCATAGAGGAGAATTTTCTTAAATTGTGTCTTTGATGTTCACATTCCATTTTTTGTTTTCTCATTCTGGACTGCTTTCTGTACAGATATTGAGTCACCTAAACTGGTCCTCTTATTTATTATATTACTCCTTTTCTCTTCCATTTTTCATCTCTTTTTTGCTTCATCTTCTAAACTTTCAACTTAATTTTTTTCATTTTTGTTGTCATCCATTTCCCTCTATCCCTACTTCCATTCTCCTTCCTGTCAGTAATCATTCATGCATGTTTAATGCAAATCATTTTTTTTTTGCATATACTTTCATAAAATTTATATTCTCTTTTTGTGTTCATGTATTTTTAATTTACATAAAGGGTATTGTGACATATATATTCATATTCCTATCCTCCTCCCCATTTCTAACCTCTATCTCCCACCCTCCCTCCAGATGATCAGTGTTATAATTGAATATATTATTGTTAATTTTCTGTGGCTGCCGTTAAAAATTTAACATAAACTTGGTAGCTTAAACCTACAACAGGCCTGTAGATCGTTAGTTCAATGAGTTTCATGAAGCCAAAATCCAAAATGATCTCCTTATCTCAAGATCTTTAACTTAGTCACATCCACATGGGCTATTTTTTCAAGTAAGGTAACACTTACAAGTTCTAGAGACTGGGGTGTGGACATACCTTTTGGAGCCATTATCAGCCTGCCATAATTATCTACTCATATTTTTATATGCTCACCTAGACATATATATACACAGATGGAACTTTTTTTTTTTTTACAAATAAAAATGGGATCATACAGTCTCTGTCCAAATGCTACTTCCTCAGAGAAGTTCATTCCTTTCCCGTTATCCAAAATACAGCCTACCCTTTGTCCCTTCATCCTTCATTTTTCTATCTAACATTTGTATGAGTCAGGATTCCCTGTTGCTAATAAAAGAAACAGCATTTGCTAATTTAGGCAGAAAATGAATTTATCATAGATTATCAGGTAGCACATAGAATTATCAGGAGGAGTATACCACCCGCTTAGAGGCCACATGCTTAGAATCACATCATGGAGCTGTCCAGCACACATACGTTTGCAACACTGCTGGGTGTACTTCTATCTCTAGCACGTGCTACCAACACCACTGGAGTGAGGCACGACAGTGAACTTAGAGCCTCCTTCCTATTCCTCGGGAACAGTGCCAGCCTCACCAGAAGGGACTTTAGGTGGTATCAGCTTTTTGCACTTACTTGCTTTCATTACATAAGTCTGATAATGAAAATTCTCCAACTTTGTTCTTCTTTTTCAAGAGTGGTCTGAATATTTTGGGTCCTTTGCATTTCTTGTAGAAATGCTGAAATCAACTCTCAATTTATAAAAAACAAAAACAAACAAATAACAAGCAGGATTCTTATTGTGCTTTTGTTGACTGTATAAATCAATTTAGGAAAAACTGAAGTTCTATCAATATTGAGTCTATTAATCAATGAATATGATATGTCTATCTTATGTAGTTTTTTATTTTTATTTTATTTATTTATTTTTTAAGAAAGTAAGTCTCTTACTCTGCCATCTTCACCGGAACTCCCATTTATATAGATCTTTAATTTCTTTCAGGAATGTTTTGCTGTCTTTATTGTAGAGGTATTACATGTCTCATGTTGAATTTATTCCCAAATATTTTGGTTTTGGAAGCTATTAAAATGAAATCCTTACATTTAAATTTTCAAACATTTGCTGATTATATTTAAAAGTAAATTCATTTTATATTAATCGTGTATCCTGCAACCTTGTGCATTCTTTCATTAGCTCTAATTGTTTTATAGATTTTTATAGATTTTTCTATGCAAATAATCATGTCATCTATGAATGAGTTTTACTTCTTCCTTTCAGAAATATATGCTTTCATTTCTTTCATTTCCAAGTTTTGTCTGCTTTTGGGCACTTTGCAGTGTATTTAGGTAAATATAAAAATTTAGACTTGCACTTGTTTTCTGTAAGAGAGTTAATCTTGCAGAACTTCCTAGTCATTGATATTTGTTGTATTTTATTAAACTAATAAGCTGTGATAGATGGGGTGAAAAGTTCTCAGATAGTTTGAGAAGCACTGTCTGACAAGACTTTTCATGAGTTCCTGCAACCAAGATCCCTCAAACTATCATGTGCCTACAATTCCCCAAACCTGATGCGCAGCAAAACTTTCTATTCTCCAAGCCATCCAACAGCTTTCCAGTAAATTAATTTTTTTTATATGTTGGCCATAGGTCATAACATTGCATACAAAGAACTATAATTGATACAGTATCATCCAGATTCAACGAACATGCTTATTTGTCCTAACATAAAAAAGCAACAACTGGCATTTACACTAAAGAGGTCATCTGTAACCTGGAGACAGGGAGGGAAGCTGGCATCAGCTATAGGTCATAGCCATGTGGTTGAAGTTATATATCAGAAAACAAATGGCAGTGAAGGTTCTCACCTCCCATGCGGGAGGCCCCCGGCTCAGTTCACAGCCCCCCACCCACCTGTGTGGAACAAAACCATGTTGAAAACTGATGATGTACAACTATGGAGACTACTCTGGGCCCTCCCCCTTCTCTCTGTTTCACCTTCTCTCAAACAATAAATCTTAAAAAAAAACAAAACAAAAAACAAATATGTCAGACTATGTAGATGTTCAACATTTATTAAGAGTTAAAATTGTTTCAAAATGACATACAATATCCAAAGCAAAAAAAAAAAAAAAAAGTTTAAAACCATCTCATTCAACACCTTACTACATTTTGTAAATGAGGTACTTGAGGCCCAGGTATTAGAAATATTTTGACCAAGGCTACAGAGTGACAAAATGACAGAGAGGAGAATCTATATAAAAAATTCAGGAAGCTGGGATGGCTCAGCGGGTTAAATGCTCGCTTTGCAGCCCTGGAGACCGAGGATTGAACCCCAGCCCCGGCCCATGCGGACTCATATACTGAACTAGGGTGTACCCCCAGTTCTGTTCTTGCCGGGGCCTATGCAGGAGGCTCCCTGCCCAGTTCCTGCCCTGCGCAGCCCTGTGCCCACCTGTGGAGTGAAACTATATGGAAAACTAATGCTGTCAACTATGGAGACTGCTCTGGGCCCTCCCCCTTCTCTCTGTCTTTCTCTGGTTGTTTCTCTCTGTCAAAAACAATAAAAATAATTTTTTTTTTAAATTCTTTTTTTTTTTGTTAAATTTATTGCGGTGACATTAATTTATATCAATTATAATGTTTCCAGGTGTACAATTCTACATTACATCGTCTATACGTCGCATTATGTGCTCACCACCCAGAATCAGTTCACTTTGCATCACCATATGTTTTATTCCCCATCCCTACTCCCCCGGACCCATCTCTCCCACCCATCTCCCCCCTTACCCTCAGGTAACCACTAAACTAGTGACTGTGTATAAAAAATTCTTCTATCAACAGTTTGTCTTTAACTTCACTATTAGGATTAGAACCAGTTACCGGTATATGATTAGGACTTCTTTTTGTTTTTAATGTATTGGCTGTATCTCTAGTTCTAAGGACAGGATTGGCCCTGGTTTCATTCCCATGATTTTCTAATAAAATCTGCAGTTACCAAACAGAGTTTAGAGTGTCAGAACCATTTTTCAAAGAAAACATTACACAGGTAACAACAGAGCTAATCTATAGGAAGCAGCACTGAGGTCTGGAGTCATACACACTCAGATTCTCCTTGTACTTCAAGTGAATAAATTTAATGTCAATTTAGAGTTTGCACTATTAACCACTACTCTTTATTTCAAGTTACCTGTGTTGCTGCTTTCTAATTATTTATAAACTTTAAGTATTATCTCTCATTATCTTCCTGAGTATGTTTAGTTCCCCCCAAGTCTGAATCAGCGTTATAGAGAGCAATTACAGCACCCAAACAGCTCTTCCAACTAAAGGCCTTCCATATTAACTATCTACAGCTTTTATTAATCTATTCTGCTCTTTTTAAAAAAGATTTATTTTATCGTTTTTGAGAGGTGAGAGAGAGAGAGAGAGAGAGGCTGAGAGAGAGAGAGAGAGAGAGAGAGAGAGAGAGAGAGAGAGAGAGAGAGAGAGAGAAAGGGGGAAGGGCCCAGAGCAGTCTCCATAGTTTACATCATTAGTTGTGACATAGTTTTATTCCACACAGGTGGATGTGGAGCTGGGTGGGGCTCATGAGAGATGAGAATCTTCGCTACCACAATTCAGCATAAGGGTTTGCATGAGCCGGGGTCAGGACTTGATCTCCGGACCTTGTGGCCACCAGGGAAGTGCTCAACCTGTTGAGCTATCCTGGCATCCCCTAATCTATTCTACTCTTATTCAGCAACTTTCTTATTTTCTTTTCATTCTCTTCACTTTTATCAATTTCTCTTTCTCCTTTGATTCCTCCCTTGATATAATAAGATATAATTCTATCTCCTTTTATTCTGCTACAACGAATTTCTCTTCAGCATGTTCAAAACTACATGCTACATATACCAAGGCCAGACCTATATATTCCTAAGCTGTAGCAGGATATTTTCTGAGTTTTCTCCTATTTTTTAGTTTCTATTTCCATCTATTGAATTTATTTTCTACCCCCAAAGATAGGAATATTTTTAGTTTTCAAATTAAAAGTAGTTTTCTGGGCTGCCCCAAACCTAACTCACAAGAGATATTAGTTTATGACAGCAGTTCTCAACATGGCTTTCTTTTAGGTATACCTAAAAGCACCTACCCAGGTGCCTTTTAAACCATATATTCATTCGATTAGTTCATTCAGTACATATTAGTGACTTCAATACACAAATCACTGTGCTAAGGTACTGGGTTGTTTGGGACAGGAGAAAGATAATAAAAACCTTCCCATATGTTTTCATATCAAGTTCTTTTACAAGGTAAATAACTACTTCATAGGAACAGTGGTAAACACTTTAAACAACTATCTCATTTAATCTTCACAAAAAAATTACAGTATTATATCAATTTATTCACTCAGAAAAGTAATCAGTTTGCCAAAGGCCACTGAGCAGGAATTTTAACTTAACTGAGCCCCACCATTTCAAGATATACAATCTGGCCCACTCTCTCTTCCCAGCTTTGGTCATCCATGTAAGCTTTTTGTAGTTCAGCTCAAAGATCCTATCATTTAATCTGTTCTATATCTCCTCCTTCTTTAATATTTGCTATGGATTAAATTGTTTTCTCCAAATGACATGTTTAAATCCTAACCCCTGCATCTCATATTGGGACCCTAGTATTTGGAAACAAGGTTGTTCTCGATACAATTAGTTACGATGAGGTCATATTAGAGTAACCTGGACCCCTTATCCAATATAACTGATATCCTTATAAAAAGGAAAAATGTGGACCTAGAGACAGAAATGCACACAGGAATAACATCGTGTGAAGATTGGAATTATGCTCCCATACACCAAGGAACACTAAGATTGACGGCAAACTTCTGGAAGCTAGGAGAATGGCATGGAACAGATTTCCCCTGACAGCCTTTACACTGTAGGCACATTGATTACAGATTTCTTGTCTTTAGAACTGTGAGACAATAAATCTGTTGTTTAAGCCACCCAGTTTGGGATACTTTGTTATGGTAGTCCCAGCAAACTAATGTAACAACTACACTTAGATGATCAGAAAACCAAATTTCAATAGCTCCCTTTTCCTGCCTAACACAGCAATATCCTTTCTCCATCTATGCAACTTTTTAGGACAAAGTAGAACCAGTTGTATTATTGCCCAAGATGAGATGTAAAGAGTGTTGCTTTAATTCTCAGTGACCTCCCTCCCACATTTGGACCATCATCCAAATGGCTGCTGAAGCATGAGCTCTGAAGTCTACTGGCCTCAAATAACCAGCTTCCACATTTACTGGCTGTATGATCTTGGGCAACTCTCTTAAGCCTTGGTTTCTTTACCTGTTAAAGGGAGTTAATACCACCACTACCACATAGAGTTTCGATGATCAAGGAAGAAAATATATGATGATAATTTAACACATTAACTGATGTGTAGAAAGTGCTAAACAAAATTACTTATTCTTAAAACAAGCTTTAGAATTTGTTTTATGTATTTCAGATGCATATTTGTGTACATTATGTAAGCACTGAAATCTGCTAGTGTAAGAGTGACTTTAGCCATTCTACCTTTGGCGATATCTAAAATTGAGAACAAGTAATTTAAGCAAATAAATTAGGAGAGTGCATATTAAAGAAGCTTTGACCCACCAGTGTGCCCTTTGACTTCATTTCTGGTATCAGAACTGGTTCTATAACTAGGGTTAAGAAAAACAAAAGTGTAGCTACAGTTCTGGGAGGGAGGTTTACAACTGATAGCAAAGGTATTTATAAGGTGGATTATTAAGAAATAGGCCTGTGATACTTAAGTTAAATAGATTACAAACTGCTAGAAAACAGAAACCAGCCACAGCATAAGGTAAAAGGTACTTAATCATTACCTCACATGTAAATGTGTTGTTCGGCAATGATTATTTTCCCCACTTATGTTTCCTGAGTCTTTACCAACTTCCATGCCTCCTCCCTAATATTTTTCAGTGGTGTAGAAATCTATTAATATGCTTAGCATATTAACTTTTTATTAATTTTAGCTAATGGGAATTTTGCTGACACACTACTAACCACATTGTTTTAAAAATACAAATGTGTTAACTTCCAGAAAAGCAGTCAATTCTCAGTGCCTTTGCCCTTAAGTCTTTCTTCCACTTGGAAGTTCCTCTCCTCTCTCATCTTCCCTTTGGAATCCTTTTACTTTTATTTACTGAGCTCATTTCAAGTGTCTGCCACAAGCCTGAAGTCCTTCTTACCTTGCCACATCATCCCCACTCTCCAAACCCCATGGCACTTTGTACTTCTGTGGCCCTTTAGGTATTTTAATCTTTGACTCAAATCTTAATCTCACCACAACTAAGAAAACAGTAGGAATAAATCTTTTCATTTTTAAAAACTCTGTAGCCTTTTTTTTTTTTTAAAGCAAAAGCTCAATAGCCAATTAAATGAACAACTGATTAGGTGAACAACTTTTAGCATGTTATAAATGGAAAGCAGGTTCAACACAAAATTTTAAAGCATTTGAAAAGCTAAAAATACACTATATCGATTTATTAAAATTCCAGTGTATCTCTATTCTGTTTAATTCTACTTCGCACTCCTATGCTATGCATTTTTGTTTTCTTCTAGGTACTCAGTCGAGCATTAACTGATCGCTGTTCAGTGTATCCAGTATTAGCACCTATCAAACGCTTAATTATTGACCAGCTTGGAGACTTGTCAGGAGATAAAGTTAAGACAAGACTACTGGTTATATTCGGCTTTAAGTCCTGTATTTGCATTGAAAATTAGCGGGTATATGGCCAATCATTGCAAAATTCAAAATGGTTCTTCCGGAGAAAATAAGAATTTTATGATTCTTGGATTCCACTCCTAACTCCGCCAGGCCTGGACGGCTAGACAAATGCCGGGTATCTCAAAGACTGTTTTCACTCTGCATGTCCAGACCTTATCTATCCCTTCATCTGGTACATCGTGTTTTAAATGCATCTATTGAATCCTGATTTGCGCGGCATAACAAATTCAGGTTTAGCGTTAAAAAGAAAAAACCCAAATTACAACCAACTACATTTAGAAACCGGAACCAACCACATGGCTGGAGGTTCCGCTTTACTAACACATCGCAGGGGAAAAGTAGAATTTGAGAAGTGCTCAAGTAGCAAGAAGTGTTGGCGCTCGTTTCATGCACACACACACACGCACGCACACGCTCAGATGAGGCTCACCCACAAAATGACACATTCACGGACATTCAGAGGGACTTAGAGGCAAAGGGAGAGTATGTCACTCAGGAAAGCCAAGAAAGAGGGGCCGACGGCAAATACAATATGGTATGGTAAGGGTTAAGACTGGTGTTCGGAGGGCGCCAAAGCGTCCGGGGCCTCACAAGACCACGCGGGCCAGCGCACTTGGCCGTCCTCGCGCTCCGTAGAGGGAGCGCTCTGGGCCTTCGCAGGCCACGCCCCCGGCGAGGAAGGACGACTGCAGGCTGCCCGTGATGGTGCCTGTTGCGCGTGCCAGTGACCGGCAGAACAGAATCCGAAGAGTAGCAGTAGCCTTGTCTCAGAACCTCCTCAATCCGGAAACAGAATTTCTCGAGGCCTGGCAGCACTAGAGACACCTCAGTCACGAAAGGGAGTGCACATGCGCAAAGGGGTCCTGGGGGGCACCCTTAAATACCGTCATGCGGCTGCGTGCGGCCTCTTTCCCTGCCGCCGCGGAGTAGCGCGGAGGCGGAGGCTTGGGGTGAGTCGAAATGGGTGAGCGTGATCGGTACGGTTTGTGATTTGGTGTTATTTGGCTGGTGTTGGTCATGAGCACGTGGGCCTAAACTGAATTCTTTAGTCAACTAGTGTTTTTCTGTGTTGCAGTGCGTTCCAAGATTCGGCTCCACCCGTAACCCACCGCCATGGCCGAGGAAGGGTGAGCCCAGGGCAGGGGTCTTGGTGCGGATAAGGGGTAGGCTGCGGGCCGGCAACGCGGGCTTGGGTCAGCCGTGGCTCCCTAAGCGTAGCGGACGCACCTTACTGATGATTGCTGAGTTCAAGGCGTTTTGTGGTGTGCGAGAAATTTGCTGACCGTTTTGATTTGTTGTATTTTCAGCATTGCTGCTGGAGGTGTAATGGACGTTAATACTGCTCTACAAGAGGTGCTGAAGACCGCCCTCATCCACGATGGCCTAGCACGTGGAATTCGCGAAGCTGCCAAAGCCTTAGACAAGTATGTGTATCAGTCTCAATACTGTGGGTTGTTGGAACCGGAACAAAACTGCAGCCGAGGGAAGGAAGCGTGAAGTTCGTGGTGTTAGCACAAAAGTTCTGAATGGCAACCGTTCTACAGGAAACCTAGGAAAAGGTATTAGAACTCAGATCTGTATATAGCCCACTTAAATTTGTGGGTATCTGTTTGGAATGGGGAAGAGCGCTTGGTTGCTAATCAACATAAAACTACAGTGTTTGGATGATGACTCAAAATTGTCGGATACCCCTTCACTCTTCCTATGAGTGAGACTTAACAGTCTGACAAACCTGTGGGTTGTGGGGCTAGTCTCACGTTATCTAGAGGTAGATAGGACATGTATTTGACAGTTTGCCAAATGTAACTGTCAAGTTATATTAGTGGGATTTCAAGTCAATGGTTGCTGCAGAAGCATGTGAACTTTGAGACGAATTTAGTAAGTGAAGGAGCTGTTGTAAAAATGTAAATGTGAAATGCTTATAAATATACTCAGTGTAGTCTTTGCTGGTTACATTGACAAAACTGCATGTGTGGATTATTTGAGCTGAATTTTAATGCTGAACTTTAGTTTTCTAACCCAGATAACTTTAAGTCAGTTCAATTAACGTTGGTGTAGACCAGCCAGTTGAATCCAATGGAAACATTTGTTGAAGTACTTCCTTAGGTCCTGGTGTGGGTCCCCTTACATTATTTGTGTCTTGCCAATGCTGCACAATGTTAATGTTTGGAACAGTAAGTAACTCAAGTAGATTGTGGTTTACATAACTGCAATCTGTAAGACTGACTTTCCAAGAGGGCTTGTTTCTGTTTTGGCAACAAAGTGGTAAAGTAGTTCCCCTACATAGACTTGGTACTTTTAAGAGTTATTGAACACTTTTCTTCAGTAGATGACTTGAGTGAACATACATAATTCAACTTCACACTGAAGTAGTTTTAATCCCAAAGGGTGTGCTTCCTGTGTTTTGCCAGTGTACCCAGTATAAGTCACCTTGTAAAATGCAAAAGTGGTGGACTTAGGCCTGCTTTTTAACTTCTGTTGGATTTTGCATCTCAGGCGCCAAGCCCATCTTTGTGTGCTTGCATCCAACTGCGATGAACCTATGTACGTCAAGTTGGTGGAGGCCCTCTGTGCTGAACACCAAATCAACCTGATTAAAGTAAGTTACCAGTGCGATTTGATTATCTGAACTCTTTAAGGGATACTTCTGCTTATTGAGAATTGGGCCAATACGCCAGGAGTAATGGTGTTTGATGATTTTTGTCATGACCAGAGCAAATTATGTAGTTTAAAGCCTATTGCTTCCTGCATGTGTAAAAATATCACAAAACCTTGATATTGTTGGTTATGCTGAAGGAAATTATAGAAACAAGAATTGATTCCTGTAGCATTACATACTAATTTTGATGATATGGAACAGAACTGAGGTAGAATTCACTGTAGGTCATACTTGGTGCTGTGCATGATGACAATTGGCTCCCTCTACTGAACTGCCATGAGGAAACTGCCATGTCACCCTATCTGACTACAGCTACCTTTTGGGCTTGATTGATTGTCAGTAGCTTTAATGCTTACTAATGTGATTTTTAAAATTCCCTCAAATAGGTTGATGACAACAAGAAACTAGGGGAATGGGTAGGACTCTGTAAAATCGACAGAGAGGGAAAACCCCGGAAAGTGGTTGGTTGCAGTTGTGTGGTGGTTAAGGTAAGTCAGCTTATCTCTGGGATGAAGGTTGTTTTGGGTAACTCTAGTGGATCTGCGTTAATTCAGGAATGAAGCCCTTAAAGTAAAAATGTGATTCTCAGATTTAAAAGGTTTTCTGCCTTTAACAAAAGGAAAAATAAGCCATAATTCAAGCCAGCCGATGACTCTGCTTACCTAAATGTGTTTCTGCAGAAATTCAGAGAAAGCTGGCAATAGTGAAGCCATGTTACGAGCCTTAAAGGCATTGAAGCCATTAAGGTCCCTGAAAATGGCTACAAAAAATTTTAATGATGGGAACCATATTTGTAAGACATGTTAACTTTTTAAAAATATTTTGTATAATTCTAAAGACTTGATGGCATTTCTAAATGTTAGTTTAAAAAAAAATCCCATATGACTTGTTTTTTAGGACTATGGCAAAGAGTCTCAGGCCAAGGATGTCATCGAGGAGTACTTCAAATGCAAGAAATAAATAAACTTGGCTTTTGTTTTTCATCTGTGTTTGGTTTTTTTGTGGGGCAGGAAACAAGGTCTCTGTTAGTGAAAGACAAGATCATCATTGCTTAAAAAAACTGGGAGCTTGCTGTTTTCTCTCTGGTTTGTAAATGATAGCCTACTCTCCCAACCATTATGTAACTTAAGTGTTGGCAATTAAAACCATCACTGGACTAAGCAAAGGTAGGCTTGCAGTAATGTATTGGTGATGCCAATACATTACAGGGTTTTTTCTTGAGGTGGACACTTACTTAGCATGACTGACTTGGCCAGCCTAGAACCTGGAGAATGGTCTAAGGCTAGTCAGCTATGGGTGTTAGTCTTACAGCTGGACAAGTGAAGGGAAAAGTACAAAGATGGCTAGGATTGGGTTTAGGCTGTGGGACATCAGAAAGTACATGCTGTCCAGGGTTGCTTATAGACATGTACATTAAAGAGTGTTCATTACTTTCATTGAAGTTAATGTAAGTACCAAAACGATGCTTAGTGTACTCTTAATTCCGAAGAATCTCAACAGGGAGAAGTAATGGTGTGACCTATGTATTTTAAGATCAAGTTGAGTATTGTATGAGTTTGAAATGTTGAGCCAGGCAAGACCAAGTCATATAATTGGAATTTCTGGTAAGTTGCTAACTGGTACTTGGACTGCTCCCCCCTACTTGGCCTACCTTGCTAGACAGGGCACGTATTTTGAAGCTGAGCTTGATTTTTAATGCTCAACTACCTTTGCGTCTTGGAAATTTATAGGTTTAAGCCCTTTCCCAAAATTTACCTTTAAACACAACCTCTAATATTACTAAAGGCTAGTTGTCCTCTGCATGAATATCCACTGGTGGGGTGAATGTAAACGCCAATGTAGTTTTATAAATATGGATAGGTGTCCTTAGTATAATTTGGGGTTATCTTCTACGATTAAAGTCAACCTGAGCTATTTGGCTTTTCTAAGAATGATAAATTGTATTTTCTGCCTATTGGCAATGGACAGGTAAATGAGGACTACCACTTGGCACCTGAAGTTTTGTATACCTCAAAGTGAACATGATCCCTTAAAAACATGTTTTTGGTTAGAGGGAAGAAAAACTTGAATATTACAGACTGTATTTTGTACGAAGTGCTAAGCATGTCTCATGTCCTACCAATTTCTCAAGCAAGGAGCATCAGGCATCTCAACTCCTGCCTTTGCCTTATAATTATTGCAGCAGTCATAAGACTCCTCAGATTCATACCATCAGTCATTGCTCACTCAGTCATTCATACTGGTCAGGCTTGTATTAACGTGATACCTTATGTCATGACTACCTTGTTAGCTCCTGTCTGAAGTTCCTTTTTCTCTTACCTGGCAATCTACATCCTTAAAAATCCAGATCATATACAATTTGCGTAACATGGGATTCACGAGTCCATTTAAGCTGAAGTATCAGGGTGGAAGCAGATATGGTAGTTTATTGAGGAAAATAATAGTTTTATTGAACCTGTTGTGTGCACTTAATCTTGTTGACATCCCACATGTACTCAAAATTAGGTGAATCTGAGTCCAGCACTTGATAATGGTTTTCTTACTCCCATGGACAATGAGACTTGTGCATCTCTTCACTTTGGGTGTAAGAGTCCTATAAGCTAAGTACTCCCATTTTCTTTCAGTTCTTAAGTATTCAATTTATTTTTGCCTGGTCTTGGTTTTACTAGGGTTTGTATGTGTTTTTGTTAAGCCAATTTAAATGTTTTAAAAAGTGAACAAGTTACATCCATAGAAAATTTGTAAAAAGGCTGTATTATGCTAGTGTCTTAATCTTAACTGGATTGTTGAAGTGTAGCTATTATATGGATAGAGGTGTTGAAATATCTAGTCTTACCAAAGATGAATTTCTCCCTTAAAGTAGAGCTTGATTTCTTTTTTCTTTTTGGATGAGTACACAAGAGTTGGGCTCTGGAATATGTTGAGCTCAAGCAAGCTTGTGAGGCCTCTTGTTGCACTTGTGAGACTTAGGAAGGGGAGGATATTTAGCCAAGGAGGGAAAATAAGGTCACAGATTTCATTTCAGGCTGAGGAATAGGGCAATGTTCTCTCAGGCAGGATTCTCAGCTCAGTCCATAAGCCCCAGGATAGAACTTTCCAGTAGTAAATTCTTGCAGGAACAGTGGAAACATCATAGTGGGGCCCAGAAGGTGCCAAAAGAGGCCCCAGGCTCTTCCACCCTGTAGAGAACCTTTTGGGTGAAGTCTGACTCATTGCTGGTAGCCAAGTCCTGGGGGCAGGGATTATTGAGGTCCAAGTTGATTAATCTTTTTTTTTTTTTAATATATTTTTATTTATTTTTGACAGAGAGAGACAGAGACAGAGAGAGAACTGAACTGGGGGAGCTCCCAGCTCAGCATATGGTTCCGCACGGGCCGGGGCCGGGACTCAATCCCCGGTCCCCGGAGCTGCAAAGTGAGCGCTCAACCCACTGAGCCATCCCGGCTTCCCCCCAAGTTGATTAATCTTACAGAGAGTGACCAGGTATTTCGGACTTGGGCTACAAAATACAGACATACCGTATTTTTTAGGGGGTTGTCTTATACGCCCGGTCGTCTTATACGCCGGAAAATACGGTATGTCAGACTACTGCAATAAAGCAAATCTCATGAATGTTTTGGTTTTCCGATTTTATTAAGTTATGTTTGTATTATAGTCTGTTAAGTGTGCAGTAACATTTTCTAAAAACAATGCACATACCTTAATTAAAAAGTACTTTATTGTTGAAAAGTACTAACCATCATCTGAACCAGTTAGAAAATGATGCTGAGGCAGGGTTGGCACAAACCTTCCATTTGTAAAGGAATATCTGCAAAGTGCAATACAGGAAATCACAATAAAAAAAGGTATACCTGTATTGACACCGTATTCAGAAGGCCTGGGACTTTAGCTCTCCATGTAAAAAAAAAATCACAAGTGCTTTGTAAAAAACATGGGTTGCACTTCAAATAGCATAAGCACAGCTAAATTCAAACTCTTTGCAAGTGGGATATTTTGAACAGCTTTTTATCTAAAACCTACAGAGCCTAATCACAGTCTGGTTAAAGTTGCATTGCAGTCTAGCTTTTGCTGGGAAGGGCTTAGAAACCAGGGAGAAAGAACCTAAGGATTCTTTACACCAAAGGAGCAATTTCCTAAATTCTTGGTATGCATCAAACATCCTTAAGAGTATTTCTCGACTTTCTTTTGTTCCATATTCACTGACCACCTTCCTGATCACATTCCTAATTTGATTTCCACAGCAAGTTGGCTTTGGGAAGGGAATATACCAGAGAAAAGAGCAGTGATTTTATAAGTAGAAACGCAGTCTCCAGTTTCCTCTTTCTGTATGAACTACAGTAAATGGAGTTGGGAAACATGAAAGGTAGAAGCCCAGGTGGTCATCCAGTGACCCTGCCAACCCAGGGGGTTCTGTTAACCTTGCATTTTTTGATAAAGGGAGCGGAAAATTGTAAAACCATCAATTCAGAATGACTAGTTAAGGGAACACATTTACTGATTGATTACAGATGAAAAAATGAGTATAGCTGTAAATACATTTATTAGCTATTAGTAATACTTTTTTTGTTGCTGGAGGAGGATGATATAAAATGCAGTATATTTACATAATGGGAATATGGTGCCATAAAAATGAGCAGTATAGGACACTGTTAATATAAATGTTTTTAAAAGCAATATTCATAACATAAATAGGACCACATTTTGTATTTAAAAAAAAAAAAAGTATAAGGGTGCATCTTGGCAGAGAAGAGAAGCAGTTGGAAGGTTATGCACCGGGTTTTAATTGTTTCTGGAAAGGTATTTTTTTTTTTTCTCCTTTAATTCACATGTATTGCTTTCATCATAAGAACATTTTAAATTAAAGAAATTATGTTATAGGACATTCTTAGAGTTGATTTTAAGTACCATTAATATAAAAGTTTTAGGAATGTTACATTTTGTGAACAAGTGAATTTACTTGTCTAGTAAAATTGTAAAAATCAAACAGCTTAACAAGACCAAATTCAGACCTAGCCAGCAGAGGGCAGTAAGGAGCTGGTGGAGCAGCGACTATAATGTCCTTAGAAGATTCTTCTCTCTTTAAAGATTGTTGGGCTTTAGATTACTGTTTCTGGTTGCATTTGCTTTTTGCTTTGATATTGCAGAATCCACCCTCCCTAGCTGGTGAAGTCGTTTCATCGTATGCTTTAGGAGTTTTGTCAGGTCAGGTGATGCAGTAATATACAACTAGGAAACAGAGACTGACATATTGCTAGTGGATGAAATTTGGTCTACTACACCAAGAGTGGGATGTATGTTTTTGTTAGGCCCCTTTCTCTTCCACTGTATTGAAAATCTGTCCAGAGCTACCTGAAGACCAGAAGGTGTCAGAGCAGGCCTGTTCTGGAAAATGGGCATCATTTGGAGAGTATCAAGGAAAAACATGTGTTTTGCAGATTGCAATCCATACCTAGTAGCTTCATGGAAGCACTGACTTTGTTCCATGCTGTCTCTGGTGCGTAGCTTGGTATGATAGACACTCAAATATTTTGTTGAGTAAAGAGATTTAACCTGCCTATTTACTATTTAGTAAGTTAATTTCTGGGCTTTCTTCTCAGGCTTAAACTCCCCAGCATCTTTTGACACTTTAATTTCTCACGTTCCTTTTTTTTTTTTCTGGCAACGAAAATGAAATTCTCCAGTTGGGCCTCTCTTAGTCTAGAATGGTGCCAAGCTGTCTTAACTTCCCTTCACTCCAACACTACTCTGGAGAGCAGGGCAGAGAAACATATCCTATCACAATATGGGGTACATAGTTCTACAAGTCTGAAAAAATCATTTTAAAAGCCACTCTGAGACCTGGGAATAGTAAAAAGCACATGAATTCAGGGAAACTATTTTTACACTGCAGTAATTTCTTTTTGAAGCCTATTTATCGAGACACATGCCAACAGCACAGTATTGTACAAGTGACGTGAATTAAACCTTGCACAGATGTAGTATTTGTCTTTTTATTTTTCCTTCTCAACTGCCCTCAACTAAACTTTACAAATGAATATAAAAATACTGTTTGTACCTGGTTGGCTTGTTAGAGAAAAACACTGACTAAAACGCCTGTGATATTTCACAGTGCTGCCACCAGGTTAAAAGCAGCAAAATGCACATTAAAAAGTGAAAGAAAAAAAAAAAAATCCATAAGAGGAAAATAAAATTCTATCATAAAGAATGCTACAAACTTAAAACCCCGTCTTTCAGATCTGATGCCGGATACAGTTGGTGAGGTTCAGGAGTCAGCAGATGGTTTGCTAAATGTGTGCATGTTGTGTCTTATTGGGAGGTATTTACCCACATGTGCATCATAAAGTGATGCAGTTATGCTTTTTTTGCAGAAGAGAGTACATGTATCATTTAAAAGAAGGAATTAAACTATTTGTTATCCTCACCCACAACCTACATTTTGAAATAAAACCATCCAATTCAAAATTTTATATTCCAAATTTCTGTCATGTAAAAAGTCTAGAAATTTTACTCTAAAATAAACACTAAAGTGAGAACAATGTGAAGGAGCTGAAATGCAGAAGTGGAATTCAGAGCCCTAGTTGGAAAGAAAATTATATTAAATCATTTAGGTTTTTAAGTAACTGCGATGGAGGCATAAAAAGTGTACTTGTTATTACTTTCATTGTTGCCTAGTATTTGTCATGTGAAGGGAGTCTTATTCAAAGTGTTTGGGGTTACACTGCTGCCATCTGGAGTGCTAGGTAATAGAAGGCAGACAGATGTAAGTTTAGCTAACATTCAGTTACACTTTGAAACTACTGTTGGGTGGCAGTAAAAAAGGAAAAAAAAAAAAAAAGGAGCTGGTCTTCAAAGAAAGTTGTATTGTGATAAAACTGTTGAGCGAAGCAGAATCTTGCCTGACCCATGGTCCCAGTATCCTCTAGCATAATAACAATTTGAAAATAAGTGTTCAGGTTATTTGTGGCAAATGAAGATAACATTTTAAAAGCAAGCTGTATTTCTGTGGGGAGGGGGAGAGAAGCAAGAAAGGAGATGCAGAGAAAAGGGGGAAGTAGGGAAATGTGTGTTCAGGTTATAAATTAGTACAAAGGAGTTAATTTGTTTATTACACACTGATTATTTTCTTCAGTCAAAGGAGAAAATGTCAGCATTCACCTTTGCTTTTGGTAGGTCAGCGATCGCTTAACATTATAAATCCTTAGTTGAAAATAAGTATAAATGAGCTGAATATTGGCTGACTGGTTCTACTTTTATTGCATTGGATAGAACTCCAGGAGTTGTTTTCCCTGGTAATCACAGACAGTCTCCACTGAAATGGTATTTTAGTGAAGTGAAAGTGTTCATAATTATTGCCAGTCCCCAGACTTGTACTTACGTGATGAAAATTTTTTTCTCAGCAAAATAAGGAGTTTTATTCTGCCTATACTGTTTAATTCTTATCTTCCTTGTAAGGTATTCAAATTTCGAATTAAGAGCCAATTTGTATGACAGATGCAAACTTTATATAAGGGAAAATATAATAACATTTATATTGCTTTATCTAAACTGGAAAACAAACAGGCAAGCAAAAATCCTCCCCAAATACAACATAAACAAGAACAAACCCCTCTATAGAGTTGAGTGGGAGAGCATGTGAACTCTTCCTTTTAACCCTGTGATTCTGTGATTTTTTTTTTCTGCCTTGATACCTTGATAATGAGAGCTGAACAACTGAGCAAAGAAATAATGGTCATTTCTTTTATTCTAACATTTTGCTATCTTAAGCAGTTCCCAAATTACTGCATTCTTCATTTTAGTCCTTTGAAGAGGGTCTACCAGGATGGGGCTCTTATGTAATTCTGGCCTCTATTTAAGACTAACCCCATTTAGCGTAAAAAAGAAAAAAAAATTGTAGTTCTATAATATCTATCATGAGCATCTCCCAAAATTAGTTTATTGCAAAATGATACAAAATTTAGGGAATTAAAACTGTCATAGTATTCTAAATAATGACACATGGTATTCTTTAATATTATCGCCTAAAGTAACTGTTAATGGCAATTGTAAAATATTTTTAGAGAGTCAGTAGTTACCTTAACCTCTGTTATCATTATTTGTTGTATTATTTTCTAGAAGTAACTGTGGGCTGGCTTTCTTCCTATATTTCTTGAGAAGATGCCCCTTTTTTGCCTAGAGAGAATGGTGTGGAGTTTAGGCTAACATTTTCCCATTGCAGGCTGCTTGCAGTTAGAATCTGAATATTTCAGATGGAAGGACCCGATAAATGATCTCATTTGTTGCCCTAATTTTCCAGCTTGAGAAGACAGAATTCCACATTCCAATACATGCTCCAAGAAACCTTTGCATGGTGGGTAAACTGATGATAGATAGGATTTGTCATTTGGATGAAAATTAAGGTATTCTGTATGTAATATATGTAGAAGAAGTATATCTAGTAAACTGATGTGGGTATGGTGAAGAATGATCAGTGATGAGTACCATAAACATACAATGAGTCAATGAACACTTTTAGTGCCTGAAAAAGAAGCTAACCGGCAATTTAGCTGGCTTCCACAAGAGGTATGAATACAGATGTGGAAGAATATTTATACAGAATTAAAATGTACAAGCAGAATGTTCCACAGACCATCGTTTGCAGTGCTGTGCACTTGGAGTTTGTTCAGTGTTCTGGTCTGCACGAATTCCTTGCTATCCACACTAACCACCGTGATGCAGAGAGGTGAAGTTTCCTGAACTAGGGATCTACAACGGAAACCCTTGTCCACCTCTCAATACAGAAGTGAACTGACAGATCCAAGGATATGTCTTTAGAGAATAGGGAAGACAAGGGGAGCTATTTGTCCAGAAAAGAGTGGTTTGAAAAAAATCTGTGTTGAAACATAATGAGGATGCATTTTTACCAAAGAATACAGCTAGCTGTTTTGCCTTGCCATTAAATAAGTAAATTAATCTTCATTTTCAGAAGCACTTTAAGTAACTTTAAAGGAGGGGTCTTGCCATCTGTAATTCATTGGTAGGGGAACTGGACTTTTCTTTTTAAAAATAATCTTGGATTAGGTATTCATTCTTCTGAGATACAGTTGGCAGAACATTGGTAATATCTGCAGAGAAAAGCCTACCTCTTAAGTATCTCTCTAAGGTGAATGATTCTCACCCGAGACTAGAATGCAATGTCTACCCACAAAAATCTAGGAGGATAATTGCATTAACACACCAGTGTTACTGATATATAGAGCAAAGGAAATACTTTTTTTTTTTTTTGAGATATGGAACTTTCTGGTTTTCAGAGTCTGAAATTTAGAAAAGAAAAGATACTTTTGAAAAAGTTTTTTTCTTTTCTTGTATCTATACTTTGGTAAAATTCCAAAACAAGACTAATTTCTGTTTTTGTTAACTTTTGCTTTCCATGAGCTCTCTTGGCTGCGTTTCTAAATCTGGAATTGGCGAGAAATCGATTTCCTGAGTATACTTCTGCTAACATTAAACTTCATTATATATGATTGTTATTTTTAATATCTTAAAATGTTTTATTTATGTTTACATTGTACAGAATAGATATTGAAATTGAGGTTATATAAAAACATATTCAAAAAAATCAGAACGACCAATTTAATGTTTACACAAAAATTCCAAAAATCTAAAATAGCTGCTATCTAAAGCATATCAAATTTAAAACAAAATTCTTAAACCACTGCCATTTTGAATAAAATTGGTTTTAATCTATCGGCTGAAAATATTTATAAAAGCCACAGCCCCTCGCTGGTAGTTTTATCCACTTCCCCTTTGCATTCCTTTGAGTCAATCTCAGTACATTCTACGCACAGAACAGGAGATGGCAGCATTTATTCAGCTGTTCCCCAAGAAGGTCAAACTAGTGCTTCTGTAAACGGAAGGGTGGGAGCGGATGGAGAGTAGAGCTATAGCAGCAGGTGCTACAGTGTGTCTATCAAGCAGGATACATAGGAAACAAATGCGAAATAAAACTATTTAATGCCTCTGAATGCTGCAGATTTTTATGCATGTTTTCCAGTGTAATAGCTCCTTCCCTTGTAAAAATGAAACGAGTCAGATGTTGAGATTTTTTAATGGGACTTAGAAAGCTGTACATGCCTAACAAAGAACTTGGCCCTACAGCTGTGGGATTTTTTAAATCTCTCTCTCTTTTTTTTTTTTTTTTTTTTATGGAGTAGTAATTTTGTAAAAACACTAGTAATTTTCTAAAACACGTACCTTCCTCATTTCTTCTCCTGACTTCTTTTTTATGGAGTAGCAATTTTCTGAGAACACTAGTGATTTCCTAAGACACTCATCTTCCTTATTTCTTCCAAGTTTCTAAACAGATTTGCATAATAATGAATAAGGAGTCTGGGTCTCAAATTAAAAACAATACATACTCAAACATATACCTGAACTACTACTGTCTGTTTTGTGACAATGTTAGTGGAGGAAAGCAAAGATTAGATTGGTAAATTCATGGGCCTCAAGGTCTCAAGGACTCAGCTTATTTTTAGTACACGATTTGGTGCCTCTCCTTGAGTGGGTAAATTCCAAGGAATACAAACCTGTAATGTGCAACCTGAATATTTTGCTGAAATACTACTTGAAAATATATCTATAGATAAATTTGTATTTGTAATGTGTGAAAAGAACTTATTCTTTCTTAGCTTTCTTCAGGAAATTTAACCAGCTATTGGAAGAGTACCTGAAGAATCAAAAATTGTTGGTTTTAAGAAAAAAAGGAGAAAATGAAGGCCTAAGTAGAAAGTTTCCTTGCTAATGTTAGGCCTTTACTCTGGTTAAGAAACGAAAGACAAAGGATTATTGTAAATTGGAATGTTGCATCCCAGCCTGTACCTTCATATTAAAATATTGGGGAAAAAAAATAAAAAAATAATTTTATTCTTAGAAGTCTTGTTTAGGAGATAATTTCCCAAATCCTACCTTTACAATATT